>JASIRB010001713.1:0-48929 GCA_030323885.1 Branchipolynoe longqiensis | reverse complement strand
GGGGTACCGGCATCCTTCACTCCGCCACTCCATGTTCGGGGCTTTCTCACGCCACTCGCTCGGAAGTTTGTTTGTATCATTGTTTACATACCTGTTATAGCCTAATGCAAGAATTATAATAATAATACACACACACACACACACACACACATATAGAGAGAGAGCATAGCCTGTGTAGTATACACAGTACACATACTGCATAGTGTGAGAATGCACTACTTACCGGAAAGTCGACGCTTCCGTCTGCATTCTTCAAGTCCATATTTGTCCCTGACAAGAGATCTTGGAGGCCGGGGGACCGGCTCACTGCAAAACATGAAGAAATGAGTCACACCGCCGTCCAACAGCGCCATCTCCAACCACCGCTGCAGACATTTCCCTCGGAGCATGCGCACTGAGTTTCTACCCGTAACACCAATTGTCACCATTTTACCACCAGAGGGCAGGCTGGAGGTAGAAATCCTCTATGAGACCTTATCCACGGGGCATGATGCTAAATGGCGGGGGGATCTATCCATAATATTAGTTCTTACCGCTGCCACTAGACGGCATGTTGGTGGTGGAAATCCATATAGCATGCTACATAGTGAGTTTTCTATCTACACCATTAGTTCTTACCATTACCACCAGAAGGAATGTTAGTGGTGGAAATCCGCTATTATCCACAGTGAATGCTACATAGTGAGCTGATACCTACAACATTAGTTCTTGTCATTGCCACCAGAGGGCAGGTTAGTGGTGGAAATTGTTCATGAGACATTATCCACAGAACGTGCTACATAGTGAGTTCTCTACCCACAACATTACCACCAGAGGGCAGGTTGGTGGTGGAAGTCCTCTATGAGACCTTATCCACTGCTACAATTAACAGTGATTTAATTGTGCACATTTGTACTTCAAATATCTACAATGTTAAACATTTATAATTAAAATTACTTCAAACTAATGTTGATGATCAACTTAAAGTTGCATAGTCCGATGGTTTTGAATTTCTGTATTTTTTTCTGAGATAAATATATTAGATCGATCACTGGTGTCTACTTTACATTAGTTCAAAGTGACTTTTATTTTAAATGGTAAACCTTTGAGATATTTTGAGTGCAACCATGACAAATTAGTTTTGGCAAGCTTGCCAAAACTCTGACACCATAGACTTCTGCAGTAACAGGTTCTGTTAAATTGACTCAGTATTGCCTTCTACGCAGAAACAAATGCTTAATAAGTGCATCAGTATCTAAGTTAGATAGGCAAAATCAAATCTAGATAATTGGTTTGGTTTTGAAAATTTGATATTTCATCGGACTATGCATTTATTTACCTTTAACAAAAATGATAAAAACTCAAAACCCTGCAACCTTAAAGGAGTGTACAAAGACTTTGTTGAATGTGTGTCTGACATGTTTAATTGCCGCAGCTGCTATTCGGACACATACGGTACTGAGACGGCACTGAGTAGTACAGACAGATGCGGGTTTGTAACAGGTGACTGGAGGTTAGCAGAGGAGGCCGTCCCAGTCACTCGACCTCTACAACCTTTTAGATATCGTCTATTTCTAAAATAAACCACAAAGGTCGTGAACTGCTTCTTACACGACACACGTTGTTTGTCTTGTACTTGAATTCACCTCATCACATAAACGGACATTTAATAGTTCAGTAGTACTTTGTGATTGAGTGGGGAAGACCAGTCGTCTATGACTGGGATTTCCCCTGTTTGGGACAACTAATGTACCAAACAAAAAAGAGAGACAAATAAGTGTTCACGCTTCCTGTCTACCATTCGCTATATCGCTATATATTAAAATGAGACTCGATTAAAGAAAAGAAATAGAACTCTTCAGAGCAACAGGAGGAAGGCTATAATGTTAATGAATGAAAGGAAAACCTAATACCGTATATGTCCCAATAGAAGCACGCTACCCAATAGAAGCATACACCCTATTTCAAGATTGAAAGCACGCACAAATTTACGATCAGATTCAGACTGCATGCACATAAAATAAAACAATCCCACTTCATTTCAGAGACACGACAAAAACAAATCCATGAAATAATAAACACTGATGAATGTTTCACAATATCTGCATATGGAATCATAATACATGTTAATAAGACTATCGAGTGAATCACTTGTAAAATATCCTGGTCATGACACCAAGGTCATGGAGGGTGCTTTTGCAAATGAAGGGAACACTGTGCCTAGAGTGGGGTTCGAAACCACACTTCTTCCATTCCGGTGATGCGGATTCCGAGGGACACCAGTTTGCCAGGGACACTTCCATTCAAATGCATTGTTAATGGCCGTGAGCAAATCTTCATACAGAAGAAGTCAAATATCTCTCAAATTACACCATCTAGAAACAAATCGCTTGGTACACATATAGAAAACATCTTTACCATAAATACTATATTAAATTTATAAGGTTAGGGTTCTTGAATTAAAACCACTAAACATTACTTCGATCATAATAATAATTTAATAATACCATAATTTAGCTTTAAGTAACTTTGAATATGAATGGCTAACATTGGAGATGTTGAAACTATGCTAAATTAATGTTGGTATGCACACAGAAATTCTGACACCATATGCCGCAATAATGACAGGTTCTATTGAATTGATTTGTATCTCCTTCTATGCAGTAACAAATGCCTAATAATTGCACCAGTATCTAAGGTGGATATGTAGAATCAAATCGCAATAAGCGTTTTGAAAATGTTACGCTTTCATCGGACAGCTTTTAAATAAAGGTATCCTGTAGAGGCTGCGGGATTGAGGCGCAGGATCATGTACAACCCATGTGCTGCATGGTCGGTGAACCTACCGTGTGTATGTAGAAGTGCACCGCCTGTATATGTCATCATCATCATCATCATCATCATGCTATCGGTCGCAATGCGACAAAGTGTTGAAGTGCTGCTGGTTTTTGCAAGTTACTAGCAGCACTCTCTCGGGGAGCAAATAGAGGTCTCACCCCGGCAAGAACACGTCAAGACAGGTGCAAAACTATTTGTCCCTGCAGTGGCTGGTCGGGAGATGTTGGGAGTTCCATTCATCACCGCCCTTAATGCTGCCACGGAAGCATGGTTTTCTGTTAGGGTTTGCTCCATAAGCCTTTGGTTCTATCAAGAACCTGTACACCACAAGGGAGTGGTTTATAACTTTGCAAGGCAGGGGCGTCAAACTCCCTGAGGTATTTTAGCAGGTAGGTACTGCAATACCCGCATACCATGCCTGCATATGTATATGCGTGTAATCGTTCACATTAAGCGACTTAAGAACGTAAACTATTTAGAAGACTTACAATTTGATGGGATGAATGTAGTAGTCTACACTGACTTCTCGGGCAAGAAGCCACATAGACAGACATGCATGAATAGGGTGATTGCATCAGGGAAACTAGATAGTATAATGGGTAGCCAGAACGCCCGCCTCAGAATGTCTAGAAGTGTCAGCTCGAATCTCGCTCGAGGCGCAATGTTCCTTATATTTGACCACTGCAATATAACTACTTCGTAAATATTAACCTAATATTCATATAAATCAGCACAATATAATAACATAAATAAGAGAAATTACATTAACCAGGTTCCCCAACATCGGGAAGTAAGAGCGTTGAAGAATCGGCTAGTGTATGCCCGACATTAGATAAAAGATTCACGTGGTACTTGTAGTACACGGGTGAACGACAACGTAGTCTAAATACGGGCGAAAATAGCTTTAGTATGGAACAGGGAATAGAATGTCTGCCTCCAGTATCAAATGGATACTTATATAGGCACAGAGTTGGTGAAATGGCAGAGAATGCAAAAAGACAAGATGCCGGCCATAGAATGTCGTCGATTTCACTTTTAAATCTTATTAAACTAGATATTATATTATATTTTTCAACTCAAAGCTAGCGGGCTAATAATAAGACATATATGTAAAGAATAATTGTTGCTTCTTACATTGTGAAATTAGGCTCTCATTTCATTGACCCACATTTTCGAGAAAAAAAAAAATTTGGGGTTGGTATTCACCCGTGTACTGCGAGTACGGGGTGACTCCTTTATCTAGCCCGACATTAGCTGTCATTATGATCACGTTACGATGAGGTTTTCTTGTTGTGCATCAGCTATCGCTAACAACACATGTTCCCTCAGACGCCTACTCCCCGACGTCAAACAGTGTTTATTTTAACCCGTGTGTACACCGCTTCTGTACATTGCTGTAGTTTTTCTGTTGCTACTTAGAAGTCGGGAGGTTGCTTCATAACTGCCGGCGGTGTTCCGTGTGCATGTGCTGGTCAGAGCTGGCTATAGTATAACAGACAAACTAAAACTCTGCTGGGAGACCCAAGTCAGCTGACTCGGTGTGATTTCCCCCTGGCGTCTATGACGTCACGCGACCGTCGTGAGTTCCAGGGAGACCCCTCTCCCTTCCGGTGAGTCCCCGACAGGGTATATATTTATAGAAGCGTATCCATATCTGTTTGGGGAGGCGGAGGCGGAGGCGGGGGGGGGGGGGGGGGGGGGAGTACGATGAATGCCAGAAGAGATACAGTCTGCAGATGATACTACGTCTCGGGAGGCGGGATCAGCCATGGATATTCGGTACTGCGCATGATCTAAAACTAACCAATCAGATTATCAGAGGCCATGTCGTGGGATTCGAACCCATGGCCATGCTCAGACCGTGGCAGAGTTCAATCAATGACTTGAAAATTGATACTTATCAGTACCTAGCCTGGTGCTTGGCATTTCCTCTAATAGGGAATGAAGTAATGGGGTGAGGAAGACCAACCCGTGTACAATTTTTAATTAACTAATGTAATAATTTAGTTTTTTAAATTTAATCAATGAATGCAATAAAAATAGGATTACTCTTGACTTAAATTAATGTTGACATTACAAAAAGTGTTAATGAAGTGTGGGGAGACCTGCAATGTGTTCAGTTTCAAAGCATAGCCGCAATCTAAGTAATGTAGATATATTCTGCACCCACTTAGTTAACTTACAGTTGACAACTATTTCCAAACTGGACCAGTAGAATAAAGGTAGCAAATGGGAGTTTTACGATTTGAAGTGAGTAGGCTTCCATCCGCCATCTTGAAATTTGAACCCCACCCCCGACCCACAGTGTATGCAAGCGAGGGTACCAGATTACATTAAATCTGAGGTTGCAAGATTGGCGCAAGATCGCACAAACATACACAGGTAGACACACATGTAGACACACATGTAGACAGAGGTATACACACAGGTAGACACACAAGTAGACACACACGTAGACAAACAGGTATACACAGGTATACACACAAGTAGGCACACATGTATACACACAGGTACATACACAGTTAGACACACATGTATACACACATATATACACACACGTAGACACACATGTATACACACAGTTAGACACACAGGTAGACACACATAGACGCACATACGATTGGTCTTCCTCGCCTCACTGTTCCATGCCCTATTCTAGTAATGCCAAGCACCAGTTTAGGTAGCGATAAGTATCAATTTTAAAGTCATTGGTTGAACTGTGCCGTAGTTTGAACATGGGTTCGAATCACAGGACATGGGATGCTGAACTCATTTGGCCATCACCAACGTGTGCGTAGACACACACACACGCACACCCATACACACACAGTGTACCGGTCTTCAGCCAACTCTGCCCATGTGTGAACAATTCTTCAATATACACACTGATCTTAATTTCATTTGACTGTCCCTCCAATGACAGGACACCTAGTGTGTAAGGACAACATTGGTGCGGATGCCGAGTTGTCCGCTGAAGACAAGTACGACTGTATAAACACACAACTGGATACAATTTGCCCTCTCGGCAACAGTGAAGGTGATCAACAACCATTTGTGAAATGAATCTGCAGACAATGTAAACAGCGTAATAGCCCTGTCACATTACGACGTTTCTCTCCAACGCTCGTCGATGTGTGTCACTTTTTGGCGAAATGTCGGCATGCGTCGAAAGTTTTGCGCTTGCACAATACTTTCGATGTGTGCCGACGCGCGCCAACGTGAGGGTGCGACCGTTAAAGGGATGTAAGGCGCACATCGAGATCCGTTGGATGCGCTGGAATAACGTTATGCGAACGCTATGCGCACGCCGTGCGCACATGACGGTCGTTCCCACACGTTGCGCCAAATTGTTGCTTTGTTGTTTTACGTCCTAGCTACATCTAAGGTCATATCAGGACGGCGCGCCAACTTCTTTTTGTTTTTTTCCCGCCATGTGTCGACACACGTTGGCCGCACGCTACTAACATGCTGCGCTGACGTCAAACTTTTCCCCAAACCGCCGAAAAGTTGGACGTGTCTCGACGCGTACAACTTATTTTGCGCGTTGGTGGCATGCCAGCGAGAAGCGTCGTAATGTGACAGCCCCATTAGAATTCACGTAACCTGGTACCATCGATGTGTACACTGTGGGGAGCAGGTGCGGGGTGGTGGGAGGGAGGGGGAGGGGTCACATTTTATGGTGGCAGATGGAACCCTGTTGAAATCAAATTGAAAACCCGAAATTTTATATCAGTTGTCAACTGAAAGCTAATTAAGTAGGGTGGAAATATATCAAACTACTTAGATTGCGGCTATATGTACCTCTAATAATGAAACATTGTAGGAGTGCTTGGCTACGTTATATAGTTCAGCAACCCTGTTAATGAAGTGTGGTGGTGGGGGAGGGGCAGGGGGAGGGGAGGGGCAGGGGGAATGGATGTGGGAATAATGTAGATAAACGCCACAAATATTAAATTAGTTACATTATTTTAGTTTGAAGTACACTTTAAACAATAAAATAATATAAAAAATTCTTTTGTTCATTGATTAAATGGGGGAATTTTCAATTGTGGACAAATGATCTGCCTCATTTTGCTCATTTTACAGACAAAATAGGGAGCAGCAACAATCTTGGAAGTGTTCGGTTTGACTCGGCCGGGAATCAAACACACACCTCCAGCATGAAAAGCGCATCAATTCTGGGTATTTGTGACGATTTCCTTCTTTCTTAAAAAATATTTGCTATTTCCATAATTAGTACTGTTGATTGAAATGTACTATTTTGAAATTCATACATGCATACTAAATATTTCTGATGATATTAGTAAGTAAGAAAGAAAAGCAAAAAGAAAGTGGGAAAGAAAAAGGGAATGGAAGAAAAGAGGAAATGAAATGGGGAAGGAAGGAACGAGGGAAGGGGGGAAGGAATAGGGGAAGGAAGGAAGGGGAAAGGAAGGAAGGAAGGGGGGAAGTGAGGAAGGAAGGGGGGAAGGGGGGAAGGGGGGAAGGGAGAAAGGAAGGGGAAGGAATGAAGGAAGGAAGGGAGAAGGGAGGAACAAAGGAAGGGGGAAGGGAGGAAGGAAGGGGAGAAGGACAGAAGGAATGGGGGATGGAAGGGAGGGGGAAGGAAGGAAGGAATGAAGGAAGGACGGGAATGAAGGAAGGAAGCAAGGAAGGAAGGAAGGAAGGAAGGAAGGAAGGAAGGAAGGAAGGAAGGAAGGAAGGAAGGAAGGAAGGAAGGAAGGAAGGAATCAAACAGCAGAAGGAACGAGTGTAAAATTGTGTTAATCCCCCATATTTGTTCTTTCCCTGCAGTGCCTTCAAAGTGAATAATATCGTCTGGCAAGTAAATTCTTTAAATTTACTTTTGTAATAAAGCAAAGCTGGAGACCTTACCCCCCCCCCCCCCACCTCCACCCCAGAAAGAAGCAAATGAACCAAGAGCTAAAGGTTCACGCCAAAACAAACAACCACTTCACACGTTATCTCATTGTCTTTATTAATCACAGATGTGTCACATCCGTCAAAGATATAAATCACATGGGTGATAAAACAACAAATTTACTTTATTGGAACAAAAGGGGAGGGGGATGTGGAGAGGGGAGAACACAGTGATTGATCATTATCTCCTGCTTTTTGTAGTTTTTTGGCGGAGGGGTTGATGTAAATTTTTAATCCAAGAAAGATTATATTTGAAAGCAGTTATTTACACAATTTATATACTCTGATGGATATACCATGGGACGGTATAACAATATAAGCGTGAGAAATAAGGACAGGACAAAAACATTATAGAGGGGGTGTAATGACGTCACAAGACAACTTTCGGTGGCCATATTGGATGACATACAGAAGGCTTGCAACTGCCTACACTGTGCTTATTTACTGATTTGTTGGGTTATTTGTCACCGTTTTGAGCAGTTTGGTCTCAGAAGTTGTTGCTAAAGTGCTGTAAGTAAACACATTGGATGTAAACTACCCAGAACCTCCCAGAACACAAGAAAACTCTGTTTTACTGCATCTGTATGCATTCACAACATGGCTAGGGAGGGTGCTCGTAATCCAAGATGGCAGCCCACTGACCGCTGATTGCTAAGTAATGACGTCAGGTGCACTCCCTCTATACCACACATATGTGACAGTGAAAACTAATTCATTACATGGATATACAATTAATAGCGGGTTAGATTTTACAGTGTTTCCAATGGATGCATGTGTATATGATGCGAACGACGGTTAATAGACGATTTCCACCACCACCTCATCACCTGGTGGTAGTGAAAAGAACTAGTGTTGTGGGTAGGATTCCATAACTAACGCATTGGGAAGCGCCTTAAAGCTGCACAATCTCACAAAGTATCCATTTAAAAAAATCAAAACACTTACCTAGATTTGATTATACATATCCAACTTAGATACTGGTGCTGCGTAGAAGGGGACACTAAGTCAATTTAATAGAACCTGTTACTGCTGCAGCTTATGGTGTCACAATTGTTATGTGTCTGCCAAAATTAATAGCTAGCCCTTTAAAATAAAAGTTATCTCAAATTATAATAAAATAGATTATAACGATCAACCAAATGTATTTATTTATCTCACAAACTGGAACAACGGACCAATCAACTTTAAAAAACATAAGACAACAACAAAACTACAGCAAAACTGATTAGAAGTACCAGACAAGATTCCGCATTAGCAGTAAAGCACTTCATACAATGCTGGCTCAATACATTGATGACTTTTGACTATTTGACACCTGCATTTAAATATACAAAAGTCTAGATTTAGACCAAGAGTAAATAGTTATTTGATGACTGTTTTACCATTTATTTATTCACACTTTCAAAACACAAATTATGGTTCATAGCAAGAATAGAGAATGGGTAGGGGTTGGCAGTCACTGTATGTAAGCCCTGAAGTAAGTCATTAGCTGTGTTTACATGGGGAATTGTAAAACGATCTAGACAAACCGATTTATATGAAGCGATGTAGTGGCGTGTTTACACGGACCGAGTTTGAAAGTGTGTCAGCGCCGGGAACCAGCAGCCTTAGTGGGGAGTCTGTAGCCGGCGAGCACTGCTATTTGTTTAGTTTACACTCGTCGATTCGACAAGAAAATAGCGGCTACGTTAATATCGCTTGGAATTTAGGGTTAATTTAATTAAATTTCATTATTTGAGTATATAATTCTGTTAAATATGATTGCATTCAATAGATTTCGGCCTAATCGGTCCCGAACACTGCTGGGCACCAGCGATAGTTACAGCTGAGCTTGTAGCCGGCGAGCACCGCTATTTTACACTATCGCCGCCCGGGAACGGGCTGAATCGCTTCATCTATACTACCTCGCAAGGTGGTTTACATCTACCGATTTATATGAATCGATTCAGCCCTAAAACACCTCAGCATCGTGTTTACATGACAAATGTGAATTGATTTAGGCAAGTCGTTTTATATGAAGCGTTTTAAATCGCCCGTGTAAACAGGGCTATTGCTAACAAAATCGGTATTTTCTGTAGTTAGATCTAGATAAATCTAGAACTAGATTAAATTAGATTTAGATCAGGATGTCTCGAGATTTTACTTTAGTTGTCAGCTGTTACCTACGTTTATATTAATATTATGTTAGTTGGTTGTTGGAATGTTATGCTCTGCCAACATCTAAGGTCATATCAGGACGGGTCCCGACTTGTGACAGTGCGCACTCATGGTGACTTCATAGTGCTGTCCCACTGGGAAATCAGGCTGCTAGCACTATGACCCGATATTCCACTCAGTCACATTATCCTGACACTGAGCTAACTAGTCATGACCATATCCTATTAATGCCCAGCGCCAAGCTAGGAAGTGACAAGTATCAATTTTGTAAGTCATTGCTTTGACTCGACCGGGAATCGAACTCCCAATCTCCATGCCTGCATGGCCGGGTTCAATAATGATTACATTAAATGATAACTCTATACAGATTTCGCACTCACTTCCAAAGTTGACCGACAGCCTGAGTTCCAGCTGAGTGCACAAGCGCATGCCCTGCGGAAAAGGTCTATTTGTGTGTTTCGCTGCTGGAGAGTCAGACTCACCTTTTCCGGTAACATTCTTGCAGCTCGGTGGTGAAGATGCAGAACTCCCCGAACGTCACGTGATCAACGGGCGTTCGGCCGGACGAGACGCAGGAACAGTTCACCAGGTCGTGGACTGTGGGCAGAGGGGTGCAGAATGAGAACACGCACTGGGTGTAGAATGAGTACATGCACATGGTGCAGAATGAGTACACACAGGGGTGCAGAATGAGTACATGCATGGGGTGCAGAATGAGTACACGCACTGGGTGCAGAATGAGTACATGCACATGGTGCAGAATGAGTACACACACAGGGGTGCAGAATGAGTACATGCATGGGGTGCAGAATGAGTACACGCACTGGGTGCAGAATGAGTACATGCACATGGTGCAGAATGAGTACACACAGGGGTGCAGAATGAGTACATGCATGGGGTGCAGAATGAGTACACGCACTGGGTGCAGAATGAGTACATGCACATGGTGCAGAATGAGTACACACAGGGGTGCAGAATGAGTACACACATGGTGCAGAATGAGCACACACACAGGGTGCAGAATGAGTACATGCACAGGGTGCAGAATGAGTACATGCATGGGGTGCAGAATGAGCACACGCACCAGGTGCAGAATGAGTACATGCACAGGGTGCAGGATGAGCATGCACGGGGTGCAGAATGAGCACACACACAGAGTGCAGAATGAGTACACACAGGGTGCAGAATGAGTACACACACGGGGTGCAGAATGAGCACACACACGGGGTGCAGAATGAGTAGACACGGGGGTGCAGAATGAGCACACGCACAGGGTGCAGAATGAGCACACACATGGGGTGCAGAATGAGTACACACATGGGGTGCAGAATGAGCACACACACAGGGTACAGAATGAGTACATACACAGGGTGCAGAATGAGCACACACACAGGGTGCAGAATGAGTACATGCACAGGGTGCAGAATGAGTACATACACAGGGTGCAGAATGACAACACACACAGGGTGCAGAATGAGTACATGCACAGGGTGCAGAATGAGTACACACACAGGGTGCAGAATGAGTACACACCAGGGTGCAGAATGAGCACACACAGGGTGCAGAATGAGTACACACACCGGGTGCAGAATGAATACACATGGGGTGCAGAATGAGTACACACACAGGGTGCAGAATGAGTACACACAGGGTGCAGAATGAGCACACACACAGGGTGCAGAATGAGTACACACACAGGGTGCAGAATGAGTACACACACAGGGTGCAGAATGAGTACATACACGGGGTGCAGAATGAGTACACACACAGGGTGCAGAATGAGTACACACACAGGGTGCAGAATGAGTACACACACCGGGTGCAGAATGAGTACATGCATGGGGTGCAGAATGAGTACACACACGGGGTGCAGAATGAGTACACACATGGGTGCAGAATGAGTACACACACAGGGTGCAGAATGAGTACACACCGGGGTGCAGAATGAGTACACACACAGGGTGCAGAATGAGTACACACAGGGTGCAGAATGAGTACACACACTGGGTGCAGAATGAGTACATACACAGGGTGCAGAATGAGTACACACAGGGGTGCAGAATGAGTACACACAGGGTGCAGAATGAGTACACACAGGGGTGCAGAATGAGTACACACACAGGGTGCAGAATGAGTACACACAGGGTGCAGAATGAGCACACACACAGGGTGCAGAATGAGTACACACGGGGTGCAGAATGAGCACACACACGGGGTGCAGAATGAGTACACACACGGGGTGCAGAATGAGCACACACACAGGGTGCAGAATGAGTACACGCACGGGGTGCAGAATGAGTACACACACAGGGTGCAGAATGAGTACACACACAGGGTGCAGAATGAGCACACGCACAGGGTGCAGAATGAGTACATGTACAGGGTGCAGAATGAGAGTAAAGCTTTTGCCGGTCTTTTAACGTGTGTGTTTTGTGTGTGTGTGTGTGTAAAACATCCACCACAATTAGTTAGTAATATAAAAACTTACATGTAAGTGAAAAATGGTTCAAATTTGTGTCAGTACATGCTCAAATTTAGATATAAGACGTATATAAAGTTTAAAATATCTTCACGTGTTTCCTTCAAGAAGAGTTTTGAAGTTTAAAATTATCGCTACATCTTCAAGAAATATTCAGCTCCCAGAAACCTGAACTATATTACCCCTGCTGAGAATAGCCAAGAGGTACTCATACCAAGGATGAAAGCTTATCTACTATGCTACCCTAGATTGTTGGATTCGAACCCCCACCCTGGTTTGGAACCCTTGCCGAGTCAACCCAATGACCAACAATTCCTTCCTAGCCACATAATATTGTTATGGTGTTCTCTGTAGCGGAGTGTTTAGAGTGTCTGACTTTTTTCAATTCCCCATGCCCCCACCTCGGCCAATTTGGATTCCCACTGCTGTATATAACTTACAGCGTCATGTAAGGCCAGTTGCTCTCATACCATGTCTATGTGGTGTGGGAGGTTAAAAATCCCTTGGGTCAGTACAAGTTTAGGCTCGGGCTTTCTATCGACAAACTGTCTAATGCTGAAAATAAGTCTATTCAGACTTATCCATGATAGGCAGCATAAATCTTCAAGAAAATAAAAAAATAAATACTTGTCGCTACTTAGCCTGACGTTCGGCATTATTAGGATAGGACAAGGAGCAGTGGAATGAGGAAGACCAATTGAAATTTCCCATTTTTAATCAACTAATGTACACACACACACACACAAAATAAAAACCCTAAAAATACACATGGTTTCTGTGAAATCTGGCAGGGCAGGGACTGGGAGAACCGCACACCGTGGATTTAAAGTATTTTATGATTGCATAGTTTAGTTATATTTCCATTTGATTAATCTGGGTTATTACCAAAAAAAAACATGTAGTACTGGTACTGGTAGCTGTTATCCTACAGGACGGTACCAGCGCAAATGTGATGTCATCGTTCCTAGCCACCCCCAACCAAGACTTGGGTTACTGGGGTCGGGACTTTTTGCACATGGCGCATGTTTTTGTCAACTCCACTCGCGTTGTTCGATTTGAAATTCTAGCAACTCGGGTGACCCGAGTCGCCCGGGTCGTATTAATCGAATACAGCCTTAGAATAGATTGAGTTAATATTCCTGCTGCGGGCCAGTATTTTAGTTAGATGTGTAGGTTCAAATGCAGGCAGGCGCTTTGGTTTAACCATACAGTTTGTTTAGGTTTCATCGGATTATGCAACTGTAGTGAGACGCGCTGACCTCCCCAGGTTGATTGAATACGAGAGCCTAGATAGCCTAATGTTTAGAATGCTAGCCCTAAAATGTCAGCAGTTTGGGTTTGAGTCCTGCTCGAGGTGCAATGCTTCCCATCATTTGCCCCGTCATGATATGACCTTAGATGTTGCCAGGAAGAAAAACTTCAACAACCAACCTTCAATTTGCAAAGATACCCCGCATAACATTCATGTCGCTCCCCTGTGTGCTGTATGCTATTAAGTCTTCCCTGAGTATGTACTGTAAGTGTAAGCACGCTACCTGAATATTTGTAATTGTAAGAATGAGACTTACAATTCCAGACGGGATGTCCGAATGAGTTGAGCGTCCGTCTCCCGTTTTGGTAGATCGTGGGATTCGAACCCATGGGTTCGAACCCTGGTCGAGGCAAACCAATGATGTAAACATTAATACTTGTCGCTTCCTAGCCAGGCACTCGGCATTATTAGGGTAGGGAAAGGACTGGTTGGATCAGTGTCAGGATAATGTGACTGAGTGGGATATCACATATCAGGTCATGGTGCTGGAGGCCTGGTCTCCCAGTGGGGCAGCACTATAAAGTTACCATGAGTGCGCACTGTCACAAGTTGGTACCCGTCCTGAAATGACCTTAGATGTTTCAAGGACGTAAAACGCCTTCAACCAACAATTCCAAGGGGCTGAGTGCAGTGAGGTGCACTGACCTCCCCAGGTGAAATGTCACATACACAGGTAGAAGTTGGCAAGTTGATTGCACCAGGGAACCTAGATGGCCTAATGGTTAGAACACTAGCCATGGAATGGCAGGAGTGTGGGTTTAAGTCCTGCTCTAAGTCTAAGCACATTGCTTCACTCCATTTTTAAAAAAAAACACAAAAAAAACCCACAAGTCTTCCCATGGGGGGGGGGTGGGGGGTGGGGGAGGGGGCGTTGTCACGTCAATATACACTCAACATGTACATTGAAAGAAAAGTAGTTCATCTGTCACGAAACAGCTTGTTTTATTTAACGATGCCTCTGGAGCACATCGATTTTTATCATTGGCTATTGGACATCAACTATATGGTCATTCTGACATATTTCTTTGGGGGAAACCCACTGCCACCACATAGGCTACTCTTTCCGATAAGCAGTAAGGGGTCTTTTATATGCACTTTCCGACAGACAGCAAGATCGATCGGATGACCCACACCTTCACAGTTGGACACTCTACCGCCTGAGCTACCTCCCGCTCACCCAAAGCATTGAATGAAGACCAGTGCCTCGGCGCTGACAAAATGTGTGTTCAGATGAATAAAATATTTACGTAAAAGAAAAATGACTTGGCAAATTAACTATGGTGTGTAGCTAGATCCTGATGAGGTGTCTGACCCAGATCTGCCTGTGGAACGAGAAGCACGCCACTCAACCAGCCATCAAGCTCTCATTACTATCACTGTGGATTACAGTAAACACTTAGCTCAGGTTTGTGTTGCAAATCATAACGCAAGGCCATGTCACACTATGCCGTATTGCGTCAGCGTATGCCCACATACACTGTCATACAGCAGAATTTTGAACATGCTCAAAAATATGACTTATGCCAAACTTACCCATAGCCTATCTCAGCGTACACCAGTAGGCTTTAACGAATACTACTTATGCCAAACGTACTCGTAACGTACCAATAACTTGTCTCAGCGTACACCAAGGTGTTGGCGCAAAATCACAAACGTCGGGATATGCTGACGCAATATGTCATAGTGTGACAGGGCCTTTACGCTGATCATTGTGCAATTGACTGATCTCACTTGCGCGGCGCCACTGTCAGGTGCATGTCACTTTTGAATGCAATCGAGGTCAGCGCTGGGAGATCTGCGTTTGTACTGAATCAGTGAATGCCTGCCTAGTGAACCACTGGAGATGTAGAGATACTCACCAGTGCAGTTCTAAATACTGGCAAACCTTTTCCCACACGGCGTGAAAAGATCTGCAATTGCTCTAATTTTTGTCATCCGTATGAAGATTCTTTGTTTGTCTGTATCCTTGTTCGGGAATACAGTAAAACCTCTCCATACCGACCCCTCCAAAGATCGACCACTCCCCTATATCGATCGCTTTATTTGGGTCCCTACAATACCACTGTAAGGATATTTTAACTCTCTAAACCGACCACCTCCCTAAATGGACCACTTAAAGTCAGTCCCACGGTCGGTCGATTTAGAGAGGTTTTACTGTATATGACGATTCACTTTCACACCCAGGCACACAGCGTAAACCAGGATAGTGGTATGGCTGTTCTAGGATCAGTTGTGCAACTAACCTCGTCTTCGAATCAAGATGGCGCGAGTGTTGGATTGGATCACATAAAATTGCTAACCATATTTGGTGGTGCTATAGAGATTGACTAATCGGTAATCAATGTTCAAAGGGGACTAGACTGCCACTATGTGGTAGTGGGCCTCATATGTAGAAATGTTGATTGTTGCTTTATATCCTAGCAACATAACGTGATCGCTCCAACGGCTAGAAGACCAGTGCCTCGGCGCTGACAAAATATGTATTCAGATGAATACAAATATTTACCAAAAACAAATAATTAAAAAAATATCAGGATGGGTACCGACTTCTGCCAGTGGCAACTCTGTGCTGTCCGATATCCCACTCAGTCGCATTATTCTGATACTGAGCAAACGAGTCCTTGTCTTATCATAGTAATATCAAGCCCCAGGCTAGGTAGCAACAAGTACCAATTTTGTAAGTCATTGGTTTGACTCGACCTCCTTCTCTGTACGCCCAAAACCAGATAATAGTAATATCCCACTCAGTCACATTATCCTGATACTGAGCAAACTAGACCTTTACTTTATCCTAGTAATGCCAAGCGCCAGGCTAGTTAGAAAAAAAGTATTGGTTTTGTAAGTCATTGGTTTGAATTGGCCGGACTCGAACTCCCGACCTTCCACATGGGAAGCCAGCGCTTTTACCGATTTGGCCACTGCCTCCTGTTAGTAGGCACCTTTTCTTGGGATGAAAATAGATATGGTGATGTGGGCGTAGGGGTATCACAGTCACTTCCTTCCTTCCAGACATAGTTTCAGTTTGATAAGAAGCAGTCTTACCCCCCCCCCCCCCTCCCCCCTCCCCCCGACATGATGGCTCTCACCGTGAATATGGTCTATGCTGCCGACATGGCGTAAAACAACCACCAATCAATCAATCAAACACATGATGGCGCGACTTGGCAACTGTTTGGATATGGCTCATTTGCAAAGCCTGTTCTTGGCAGCCTCCCTTTCAACCTGCACCCAACTCAATCAAGCAGACGACATTGCTATTGTCACCCGACAAGTCGCATGTCTCTGTTTTGTTTGTTTTTATTTGTTGCGTAATTACAGTAACGGTTATTTTTATCTTTGGGAAAGTACCAGGTGTTCAGGCGTGGTGTCATGAAGCTGTCGCCTACAACGGTTTTGTATTATAAGTAACTTATATGTACTTGTATGTGTGTGTGTATGTATGTATGTATGTATGTATGTATGTGTGTATGTGTGTATGTATGTATGTATGTATGTATGTATGTGTGTATGTGTGTATGTATGTGTGTGTATGTATGTGTGTGTATGTATGTGTGTGTATGTATGTGTATGTATGTGTGTGTATGTATGTATGTATGTATGTATGTGTGTATGTGTGTATGTATGTATGTATGTATGTGTGTGTATGTGTGTGTATGTATGTGTGTGTGTATGTATGTATGTATGTATGTATGTATGCATCATGTACATATGTATTTATATATGGTTGTATGCATATGTGTATATACATTTACATATGTATTTGTGTATGTACATATGTATATGTCTATGTATGTGGTTGTATGTATATGTGTATATACATTTTCATATTTATTTGTGTATACATGTACATATGTGTATGACTATGTATGTGCGTATAGGTACATATATTTGTTAGTATGTACCTGTGTATGTAAGTGTGTACATATATGTATGTCAGTTTGTACCTGTCTATATGTCAGTATATACCTAACTCTATGTGTACATATGTGTGTACATATGTGTGTCAGTACATATGCATGTTAGTACATATGTATGTCAGTACATACCTGTGTATATATCATTATATGTCAGTATATATGTATATGTATGTGTATCAGTTTTCACTGAGCTATCAGGCAAGGAGCCACATCCTGCTCTAGGCGCAATATTTCCCATTTTCACCATCAACATATGTACATACATATGTATATATATTTATTCATGTATGTATGTATGTATGTGTAGTGGTCTGCACTGACCTCTCAGGCAAGTAACCACATAGACAGGTAGGCGTGGGGAGTGTGTTGATATCAGGGAGCCTAGGTGGTGTAATGGTTAGCACACTGGCCCGGAATGCAAAGAGATGTGGGTTCGAGTCCCACTCTAGGCACAGTATTTCCCATTTTCATCACCCCCATGACACTGGTTGCCGTGATCAGGATCCTGTACAAGCTTTGCGCTGTATGGTTGTTGAACCTACCCTGTGTATGTATGTGTTAGTGCATTGCCTGTATGTATGTAATTGTAAGCATTACAAGACTTACAATTCCAGGGGGACGAGTGTAGTGGTCTGCACTGACCTCTCAGGCAAGTAACCACATAGACAGGTAGGCGTGGGGAGTGTGTTGATATCAGGGAGCCTAGGTGGTGTAATGGTTAGCACACTGGCCCGGAGTGCAAAGAGATGTGGGTTCGAGTCCCGCTCTAGGCACAGTATTTCCCATTTTCATCACGCCCATGACATATGTATGTATGTATGTATGTATGTATGTATGTATGTATGTATGTATGTATGTGGAAGCGACAACTATCAATTTTTAAGTCATTGGTTTGACTCGACTAAGGTTCGAACCCGTGGGTTCGAATCCCACCATCTACCAAAACGGGAGATGGACGGTCAACTCATTCGGCGATAAAGCATTTATTAAATTACTTTAGCTTTCAGATTTGAACCTGTAATTGCTAATCAATTACGAAATTGAACAGCAATATTATGGTTCATACAGTGCGATAGCCTAACTTCCACATGGTTAAATATATGGCTTGTGATTTTATGCAATGGGGTTAATGTTGCATAGTCTGATGGTTTTGAGTTTCTGACCTAGAAGCATAAGGTTGATTTGTTACAATCGACCTTTATTTAGTTTGAAGTAACTTTTACTTTAAATTGCTAACTTAAAGACATATTTGAAGTGAAAGTATACCAACTTCAGCAGTAACAGGTTCTATTAAATTGACTCAGTATTCCCTTCTATGCAGCAACACCTGCTCAATAAGTGCACCAGTAACTAAGGTGGCATTCTCTGTGGCGGAGTGGTTACAGTGTCTGACTTTTTTCTAGGTCAGACTCCTAATCTGAGGGTCAGTGGTTTGATTCCCCGTGCCCCCAGCTCTGCCAATTTGGATTTCCACCGCTGTGTATAACTTACACGCGTTATCAAAGGCCAGTTGCTCTCATACCATGTCTATGTGGTGTGGGAGGTTAAAAATCCCTTGGGTCGGTAAAAGTGTAGGCTCAGGCTTTCCATCGACCAGCAGTGGAATGAGGAAGACCAGTCGTCTATGACTGAAATTTCCCCTGCTTAAACAACTAATGGATCAAATCTAGGTCAGTCTTTTGGTTTTGAAAATGTGATGCTTTCATCGGACTTTGCAGCTTTAACGATTGCATGATGATACGCATCACCTGTACAGCTATGCACGACACGGTACCCAACAAAAGGGCACTAACATCCCACCACCAGCAACTGCTACGACATTCAAGCGCGTCTGATCACGCCCCTCAACAAATACCAGGGATGCACATACATTGATTCATTTAGGTCGAGTGCAATTAGTTGTATTTGTAATATGGGTCTTTTCGTGGTAAATGGAGCCAATGTGTTACATGAGGGTTAAAAATTTATATTGTGTATTTCCCTCTTTTTTTTCACTGAAGTGTAAACTCCTGCCCATACATGTACTAGTAATGTGAAGGAAAAGATGGTCTATGTTACTATCTTGTTAGAATAATGAATGTTAATTGAATAACCAGCCTCAAGTGTGGATGTAACATGATTTATTAATAATAACAATTATTTAAGAAAATTTATTGCATGAAACAATTAATTTTTATGCTGTGACACCCTAAGTATACAACTGCACTATAAAAATATCTATACAGGGAAGTTATATTCATCCCAATTTTGAGTTGTGGACGTAACACAATAGGAGGGGACACCAAACAACATAGGGGACTTCAATATCAATTTATTTTCAAACAGCTTTGTAGAAAAATTATATTCCTAGTCATGGTACTATAAAATAGGCTTATACATGCAACAGTAGCAAATGCTTTCTTACTGAAGCTCTGGTATTCCCAGAATATCATATTCCCTGACATAACAAGCAAGGTAAAAGCAGGGGACATCACAGTTACGTCCAGAACCAGTTTAATCACCATGGAATATTAGATCAAAAAGAATATATATATGCATGCAATATGAACATATATTTCAAGTGGGAGTTCCCCTTTTATTATTTCATTGACTAACAGGTAATATTCTGTGCAAAATAAAGGTCTAGTAGGCTGTAGAAAAGTCCATATATTCTTCATGTAACAAAGTTATTTCTGAAGGAATGGCAATATGAAGCTGAGTCTATAGGTCTACTCTGTATCAGGCTCATTAGTGAATGTTTGGGGGTTCGGATTTGGTTCAAAACGTTAGCCTTATTTCGCCATCAATCAATCAATCAATAGTTCCGTCCTCTAGTCGAGGGTTGGATGCAATGGTTCTCCACTTGTCCCGATGGTGTGTTGTTCTGATAGACTGTGAATAATTCAAGCCTGTCCACTGTGAAATATTTGTAAACCATGATGTTCTTGGTATCCCTCTCCCTCTGCTGCCATTCACCTTCCCTTCCAACAATGTACGGTATATTGAACTCTGACGAATGATGTGGCCAAAATAAATAAGTTTCTTTGTCTGTATAGTGGCAATTTCGCCATAGAGACACATTAATGCTTAGATACCTAACCACTGCATTCAGCTGTCCCCAAGGTTTCCGGTACCTCTGAATGCTATACTTGTGTCCGATAGGTACTCTCATTAGGCAACACTAAAATGGTTTCCAATGTTATGAATTACCCAATTTACTAGTAACATGTACATTCATGACTTTAAAACACCATATTTTTGGAATGAACATGTTGGCTTTCTTTTTTTCACATATATCCCTCCAAAGTGTAAGAATGCCAGTTCTATAAAGAAAATAACTCCTGTACTCTTTCAATAATACATAAGAACCAGACGGAATGGCCGAATGAGGTCAGCATCCGTCTCCCGTGTTGGTAGATCGTGGTGTAAAATATTCCGATAATGATGCATTAGTGAGGGAATGCAAATGTTGTATTTGTGAAGCAGGTATGGTGCATAGATGTGTTTATGTAGTTGCTGTGGTGCTTGATTGATAGGTAAATAGACATTGTGGTGCTAGTAAGATAGTGTGTAAGGGACACTCAGAGCCCTACCCACTCCCCCCTCCCCCCTCAGCTAGTCAGGATCACCACATGCATGCTCAAGGCAGGTAGGTGGTGGACAGGGGAGCCACACAGCTTGGTGGTGGTGGGCAGATCACTGTAACCATGGGGACCGGGAATGCTTGTTTCTCATTGGTGGAGCTAGAAATGCTTGTTTCTCATTGGGAGAATGGGGTGGGGTGATACACTATACTGGATCCATGTACCATATAAATAATAAACCTGATGGTTTGACTCTCTCTCTTCTTTCACCCTTTATACTCTTCCTTTCTCTTTGCCTGTATTGATTTCACTATAGCCTGCCTACACAACCACAGCTTCGAGCCGTAGACTTGACAGTGGGATTCAAACACAAGGGGTCGAACTCTGGTCGAGTCAAACCAATGACTTAAAATTGCATAGTTGTTGCTTCCTACCTGGCGCTCGGCATTATTAGGATAGGGCAAGGACTGGTTGGTTTGGTGTCAGGATAATGTGACTGAGTGGCATATCATGTCATGGTGCTGGCAGCACATAGTCTCAGATTGATTGATTGGTGGTTGCTTTACGCCATGTCGGCTGCATAGGCCATATTCACGGCGACAGTCTCTGAGTGAGGCAGCACTATAAAGTCAACATGAGTGTGCACTGTCACAAGTCGGCACCCATCCTAATATGACCTTAGATGTTGCCAGGACGTAAAACTCCAACAACCAACTAATATACTTCTTTTTTTAAATATGCAAAGCCCCACCGATCTCGCTGCTGCCCGCTAGGTGTCGTCTGGGGACAGTAAACAGGACCGTGGTTCCCAGACTACGCACTGCTTGTTGGCTTGGTAATTGGGGCTTTACACCCTATAAACAGCTGAGGTCATATACCAGTGTAAAATATTCCGCTTTTCGACGTTAGGGGGGATGCAAATGTTCTATTACTAAAAGGGTATATGTGACCATGCCCATGTATGTATATATATATGTAAGTGCTGGTGGTGCCTGTGTGGAATGTAAATAGACATCGTGGTGCTGGCTGGGCTGTGTGTAAGGGGCACTCAGGGCCTACCCCCCCTCCCCCTCTGCCGGGTAGGATCACCACACTCAGAGTCAAGGTTAAAGGCTGGTGGTGGCCAGAGGGGCAACACAGCTTGGTGGTAGTGGTGGCCAGACGACTGGTAGCCATGGGGACCAGGAATGCTTGATCCCTATTGGTAGAGCCAAGAATGCTTGTTTCTCATTGGGGGGAAAGGGTGAGGTGATACTCTACAATGAACCCATGTACTGTATATAATAAACCAGAGAGGCTTGGACTCTCTCTTCTCACACTTTTACTTTGCTTCACTTTCTCTTTCTCTTTCTCTCCGTCTGTATTGTTTTTCAGCTTAGCCTACCTACTTAGCCACATACTCGAACACGCAACTCTACACCAGGACATGCACCCTCTTGTAACAGTGGGCATTCATGGCGACATGCCTTTCTGCTCAAAGGGGGGGGGGGGGCCTCCCCCTGAAGGTATTGGGGGTCAGTGCACACTGACACTCATCTTTATGAAATTGTGTGGATTTTATTTGCCCTGCACCAACAATGTTACACTGCAGGCAGCATGCATGACCTTTTTACTAAAGTAAAACGAGCAAAGATTTTAGCCTTTTTAAAGACAGGTGGTCTGTACCAGCTCATATAGTGTATTAAACCAATTTGATCAATTAATGAAACCTTTAAGTTTGATCTAGAATTGTATTTCCCTTGGCCACAAATTATATAATTGTGACCTTTTTAAATTCATAATTGTCTATTGACACGTAATTGATTGCATGCTTTTACATTCTATGTAAAAAGCGATGGTTGCATGAAAAACAAACAATTCTCACCGTGAATATGGCCTGTGCTGCCAACATGCCATAAAGAAACCACCAATCAATCAATCATGGTGACTTCATAGTCAGAAAAGTTATAGAAAATGGTGCCTTCTGACGAAAAATATGCGTACAAATATATTTTAAAAAGCAACAACAACAAAAACAAGCTATGATGATTCTTTGGCAGGAAATTTCAAATTAAATGTGGGAAATTGGGATTATTTTGTTATATTTTAGGGAGATCTCCCACCAAATCGGAACACGTGGAACCTCTGTTACCAGTCCTGATACGACATCAGATGTTGCTAGGAGTTAAAACTCCAACCAGCAAACTTAAGTTGTGATGTGAGCAACTTGATACAGATGCATGATGGTGTGCAGGGTAGGACAAGAAGGACTGTCCGGTTGCCCGGGGCAACTAGTTTACTCTGTTGGGCAGGTGAAGTTTTCGGTGACCTGCCCGAATGGGCAAGTAATTATTGTTCTGATCCGCAGTAGCAGATTTCAGTTTCAATTGGCTGACTTGGCCTAATGCCAGGTACACACCTACCGTTTATCCGCACCCACCTACCATTTACGATCTAAAACTGCCCAAAAGTCAGTAGGTGTTCGATACCCTAGCACATCTACCGATTGCGATTCACGACTTAAAACTCAGTTTCAGGGCTAAAACTGCTTGCTTGCGATTACGATTCACGATTCGAAAAATGAATCGGCCCGTTTTCAGTCGTAAGGTCGTCACGAGTTTCAGTGCGCGAATCCTATACGGTAGGTGTGTACTTGGTATAAGGCAATTAGTTTTGCCACTCGGGCAAGTAGCAAATTCAGTCACTTGCCCGATTGGGCAAGTTGGAAAAAAGTGACTGCCCTACCGTGGTTGGTGTTTGTGAGTAGAAGAGCCCCCCCCCCCCCCCATGTTCTGTTTGTAAGACCTAGGTGCTTTGTTTGTGGTGTGTATTTAGATAGTGTGCAGCTACTATGCCACACCCAACAGAGTTGGGTCGAGCGCAATCGCTAGTGGCCTATAAACACTAACTGCAAAACAGTTTTGTATAAAAAAAAAAAATTAAACAAATAATTACATCATAATCATAGTTGGCAGCAGTGATTGCAATGGTGTGATTTTTTTTTTAAAGTTGCATAGGCTGTTGAAAATATCAAATTTGTTAAACCCAAACACTTAGCTACCTCGAAGTAACATTTCTAAGCATTTCTAGATGTAAATACAATTGTCAAAGGTGCTGAGAAAGTTGCCACACAGGAGAGCTGGCACAAAATAGAAAACCCTTTCTTTCTTTAAAAGAAAAACAAAAAACAACTATTTAGTATTTCTATTGCATTTTCCCAAAGTTTTATTTTAGGCTGGCTTCCATGGCTTCAGGTTCTATCCAATGCATTAGTAATGACGTTCTACCCAGAACGAAAAATTCTCATCTATTTGATAAACATATGATGCCATGCCAATTTCGACTACTGTCGAAGCCGATGAGTTCTTGCGCCACTATCCTACTCGTCATATTATCCTCGTCGTCATACTGAACAAACCAGTCTTGCCCTATCCTATTATAGCCGAGCACCATGCTAGGTAACAAGTCCCAATTTCATAATTCATTGATTTGACTCGACCAGGGTTTGAACACACGACCTCCTGCATGGAAAGCCAGACAGCACTCCTACTCATTCTTCCGTCCCAAATTTCATCACAGCGCCCTCTGTCGATGACTTCTTCAACTGACCGATAAAGGGACATTGAAAGCACCGGTCAATGCTAGACTCGGCCAGGGTCTGAACATACTGCTTCTATCCCACAATTTGCTACACGGGCAGTGGGCGCTCGACTCATTCCAGGCTAGGTAGCGACAAGTATCAATTTTTAGGTCATCGGTTTGACTCGGCCAGGGTCTGAACATACTGCTTCGATCCCACAATTTGCTACACGGGCAGTGGGCGCTCGACTCATTCGGCCATCCTGTCTGGTGTTGGGTAAGCCACATGCCAAGTCACTCCAATCAGCACTGGATCTATTAACATGAGCATCAGCTGAAGCCATCCATTCTGGCTTTTGATTGATATTCACTCAGAAAGTTGACTCATCCTACCTAGGCAGTAATGCTATTCCTATAAAATTAAAATAAATCAATAAATCAATAAAAAGCTGTCATAGCTTTCAAAGTTACATAAACTGTGTTCACACGGGCAAAGTTTATGTCGACTTAGACAAGTCGATTTATATGAATCGATTTAGTGTCGTGTCCACACACGGATCAGTGCTGCAGAATTGCAGCCTTCAGCGCACCAATGCGACTGAAAACTCCCCAAAACAACAACACACACGGAGCGGAAATCGATATCTGCGCATGGGCAAGTACCCCCATCTGTATCTGGCAAGCACTGCTATTTGTTTAGTTTTCACTGTTGATTCGACAATATGAATAACGACGCCGATGTAGCTGCTACGTTAATATCGCTTGGAATTTAGGGTTAATTTAATTAAATTTCATTATTTGAGGATGTAATTCTGTTAAATATGATCGCATTCAATAGATTTCAGCCTAATCGGGCCCTAACACTGCCGGGCACCAGCAATAGTTACACCTGAGCCTGTATCTGGCAAGCACTGCTCTTTTACACTATCACTGCCCAGGAACCAGTTAAATCGCTTCATCTATACTACCTCCGGAGGTGGTTTATTTGAAGCGAACTAGATGCATCGATTCAGCCCTAAATCGCAATAGCGTAGCGTCCACACGGCGAATCTGAGTCGAACTAGGCAAGTCGATTTATATGAATCGAATTAACTGCCCAGTGTGAACGGGGCTTAACTGGCAGCCCGCAGATGGTTTCTGGGAATTCACGTGAAAATATGGTTCATGGATCCCTATGGGATTTGAATGTCGTGTTTTCTTGCCTCGATGAAATAGGTGCTAACCATATTGCCATATAAACTGTCCGATAAGCACGATGTACATAGGGCTGTCGTTTGTTGTTTCTTTACATCCTAACAACATCTAAGGTCATATCAGGACAGGTACCAACTTGTGACAGTACGCACTCATAGCAACTTTATAGTACTTCCCCACTGGGAGACTAGGCCGCTGGCACTATATCCCAATATCCCACACAGTCACATTATGCTGATGCTGTGCTAACTGGTCCTTGTCCTATTCGATTGATGCCGAGTGGTGGGCTATGTAGTGACAAGTGTCAGTTTTATAAGTTATCGGTTTGACTTGACTGGGATCCAAACTCCTGACCTTCCACATGGGAAGCCTGCGCTCTACCGATTCTGCCACTGCATCCGGTAGTAGGATTGTCGCTATATACTAGTTTAATGAACACCTCAGTAGATAAATAGTGCTGAATAAATAATGCAGACGTAAAATCTCAAATGTATACCACACTATCCAACAATGTTATGGTTGGAAGCCGAGTACACTGAACATGGGAAGCCTGCGCTCTACCGATTCTGCCACTGCATCCGGTAGTAGGATTGTCGCTATATACTAGTTTAATGAACACCTCAGTAGATAAATAGTGCTGAATAAATAATGCAGACGTAAAATCTCAAATGTACACCACACTATCCAACAATGTTATGGTTGGAAGCCGAGTACACTGAACATGGGAAGCCTGCGCTCTACCGATTCTGCCACTGCATCCGGTAGTAGGATTGTCGCTATATACTAGTTTAATGAACACCTCAGTAGATAAATAGTGCTGAATAAATAATGCAGACGTAAAATCTCAAATGTACACCACACTCTCCAACAATGTTATGGTTGGAAGCCGAGTGCACTGAACATGGGAAGCCTGCGCTCTACCGATTCTGCCACTGTATCCGGTAGTAGGATTGTCGCTATATACTAGTTTAATGAACACCTCAGTAGATAAATAGTGCTGAATAAATAATGCAGACGTAAAATCTCGAATGTACACAACACTATCCGACAATGTTATGGTTGGAAGCCGAGTGCACTGAACAAAATAACTTTATTCACTGAATAAAATATAATTTACCAGAACAGCAAATATTTGTTAAATATAGCGCCTTACTAGCCATTTGCTTGTTAGAGCATTATGTCTTAGCAACATCTAAGGTCATATATGGACAGGTACCGAATTGAGATAGTGTGCATTCATGGCAAATTCACAGTGCTGCCCCAATGATAGACGGGGATGCCATTGCCAGCACCATGACCTGATATCCCACTCAATCACATTATCCTGATACTGATGAAACCAGTCCTTGCCATATACTATTAATTCCGAATGCCAAACTAGGTAGGGACAAGTATCACTTTTTTATGTCATTGGTTTGACTCTATCACCTCTGATATGAGAAGCCAGCTAGTGAGCTTACCGATTCAGCCACGCCGCCCAATACCCTTAATAACAAAAATAAATTATTTTAAATGTCTTAACAACTTAAACAATAGCCATTCTAATCGGTAAAGCACGGACCTCGCGTGCGGGAGATCAGGAGTTCGGTTCCCAGTCAAGTCAAACCAATGACGTATCAAATTGATACTTGCCGCTTCCTGGTCTGGCACTCTGCATAAATAGGATAGGGCAAGGACTGGTTAGCTCAGTGGGGCAGCACTATAAAGTCACCATGAGTGTGTACTGTCACAAGTTGGTACCCGCCTAGATAAAAGATTCACCGCTGACGCTGTGCTGTATCAGCGGTGAAAACCAGTCCTATGTAAAAGTTGGAGAAAATATGTCTGAATAGTGATGGCCTTAGAAAGGCTTAGTTTGGCAGTCCTACCTTATGTTGCCTAACAATTAGTAACATTCAATAGCTACAATCCAAGAGTTTATGTTAACCCTCAACATATACACTCCAGAGTGTTCAAATCACACAATCTCAAGTCATGTTGAAGTGATAGAGTCCATGAAGTAAATCCACCATGTTTGAATGAACTGGTTCTCTTACATCACTTCCTGTTGGAAGTCAGCCAGGGAGCATTTATTATATATAGGTCCAGTATTCTGGTGTCTGGTTAGTGAATTGAGATAGGTTGTCACCGGGTAACATATCCTGCGTTCCAAGCTGAGAGGTTGGCATCAATACTAATTGCTACAACTAATCTCTACATGATTTCCATTTGTTTCTCTTTTATATTGAAGCGCATATATATGTATTTCTGTTGAACATGGTGCAGTAGTTTCTCAAACGCCATCGTAGCGTCCATGACATGCCAAGTGGTTCTAGAGCCTGCAATGAATGCTCCCTGAACCAGACTGGATAATTACCCATGAACCTCTCAACTTCCTTCTACTCTCCCAAAATGGCCGACATGTGTATCCAGGTGTTCTGTCGATCCAGATCTTAAGCTTCATCAACCCAGGGGAAGTAATTAATACACTAAACATTTCAAAGATAGCGGGTAAATATAAAGACATATATAAAGAATAAGTGTTGCTTCTTAGATTGTGAATTTATGATCTCAATTCATTGACCTGTTTTTTCGACAGCTTTTACATAAGGTTTGTATTCACCCCTCCTGTGGCTACTGCAGCAATACGGGGTGAATCTTTTATCTGGTACCCGCCCTGATATGACCTTAGATATTGCCAGGACATAAAACTCCAACAACCAACCAATCTAAAGCGTTGTACAATAAAACCACATTGTGACATATTTATACCCTAGTTAAAAATACAGAAAGATGCATAAATTGCATTTGACCCCCCCACCATCCCCCCCATTAGAAATTGTGTGTAGCCAACTAAGTTACGATGCTATTTATAGCTGCGGGTACACCCCACTTCCGCACTACAGCCAACCTATTGTAGAATCCAATCCACTAATCCACTTGTCGTGGTTATCAGTTTGTAGAGTCTAATGTTCGAATCTGTGGCTGTGTAGGCAGGCTATGGTGAAAACAATACAGACAAAGAGAAAGAGAAAGGAAGAGTATAAAGTGTAAAGAAGAAGAGAGAGTCAAACCCTCTTGTTTATTGCTTATATAGTTACATGGGTTCATTGTAGAGTATCACCCCACCCCTTTCCCCCAATGGGAATCAAGCATTCTTGGCCCTACCAATAGAGATCTAGCATTCCTGGTCCCCATGGATACCAGTGGTCTGCCCACCCCACCACCAAGCTGTATGGCCCCATGGCCACCACCAACCTTGACCTTTGAGTGTGGTGATCCCTCTCCCAGCAGAGGGGGTAGGCCCTGAGTGCACTCACACCCAGACCTGCCAGCACCACTATGTCTATTTACATCCCACTCAGGCACTACCAACCCATACATATATATATATATATACATACATGTGCCTGGTCACGTACACCGATCAGTAATAGAACATTTGCATTCCCCCCTATGCTGAATATCGTAATATTTTACACTATAACGACACCTCCCAATCTCCACCAACAGCTGCTGGGAGACCTCCACAAGCCTTCACTGAATCTCCACCACTGGGCCCCATTCTGAGATGGAGGCTGGGGCTGCGCTCAGGTGGAGAAAACTTCATGAATCAGCGAAAACTGATTACCCTCCACACCAAAGTTGCTTACATATGTAGTTTTTCATTTGTGAGTTTTTCTCTCTGGCCTTTCTCCGCTTTTTTACTCTTTTTAAAGTTGGGGTATGGGTGCTTGGTATTGTTTATTTCGGTGGGGGTTTCTTTTCCACGATAACAACAAAAAAACAAAAAACAAAAAAAAGGATAGGGGAAGGAAGATTGAAAGAAACAGAAGGAAACGAAGGGAGGGATAGAGGGAAGAAAGATAAGTGGGAAGAAAGGGATGGCGGGGGAGCGAGTGAGGGAGGAAAGTAGAAAGAAAGAAACAAGCAAACAAAGCAAACAAAGAAAAGAAGAAAGAAATGAAAGAATGAAGGAAAGGATAAAGAAAGTCAGAAGAAAGGAAAATGAAAAGAAAGAAATGAAAGAGAAAAGAAAGAACAAAATAGAGAGTGGAAGGATGGAAGGAAGGAAGGAAAGGAAGGGTAGGAAGGAAGGAAGGAAAGAAGGAATGAAGGAAGGAAGGAAGAAAGAAGGAAGGGAGGGAGGAAGAAAGAAGGAAGGAAGGGAGGGAGGAAGGAAGGAAAGAAGGAAGGAAGGAAGGAAGGAAGGAAGGAAGGAAGGAAGGAAGGAAGGAAGGAAGGAAGGAAGGAAGGAAGGAAGGGGCTATTTTCCCGGGGGTATGTATGCATGAGGTGAGTTATGAGCTGTGGCAGGGTTAGTGGGTCTCAGCACACAGGGGTGGGGCGGTCTGTACACCATGGCTATACAGGTGTCTGTAAGCACGCTGTGTACACTCAGCGAACCTCAAACAGCCGCAGAAAAGCACCACACAGCCACCCACTCACTACCTCACGCCTGTCAACACATTTTTTTAAATTAAATTATTTAACAAAATAATGAATTGCTTATTTCCATTTGATGACTCCCTGATAGTTTACAACAAAATCAAATAATCTTTCCTTTAAAGACACCAAAAAAACGCGTATTTCTCCAATCCCATTAGTTGCATTATATAATTTTTTTTAACCCAACCTTGTTGGTTGGTTGTTGGAGTTTTACGTCCTGGCAACACATCTACGGTCATGTCAGGACAGGTACCAACTTGTGATAGTGCGCACTTATGGCGACTTTACAGTGCTGCCCCACTGGAAATCAGGTCGCCGGCATCATGACCCGATATCCCACTCAGTCACATTATCATGACCCTGAGCTAATGGCCCTGTCACATTAGGATGCTTCTCACCGGCGTGCCGCCAATGCGCAAAATAAGTTGTACGCTTCGAGACACATCCAACTTTTCGGCGGTGTTGGGAAAAAGTTTGGCGTCAGCACAGCATGTTAGTAGCATGCGGCCAATGTGTGTCGACGCGTGCGGAAAACTAATTTCAAAGTTTGGCATGACGTCCTCATATGAACTTAGATGTTGGTAAGACGTAAAACAACAATGCACCAGTTAGGCGCAACGTGTGGGAATGACCCTCACGCGCGCACGGCGTGTGCCTAGCGTTCGCATAACGTTATTCCAGCGCGTTCGACGTGCTTCTGACGTCGCCATAATATTGGCACTCGCGAGCACAAGCACAAAACTTTCAATGCGCGCCGACTATCCTCGCCGACCGTCAAAGTCCATCAACGTGTACAAATGTGTACTGACGCGCACCTAATGCGCGCGTAACGCTTCCTGACGTGTGCCGACGTTCCGCCCGAAATTCACACACGTCGACGCGTGTTGGAGAGAAGCGTCGTAATGTGACAGGGCTATAACCAGTCCTTGCCTATCCTATTAATAACTGTTTGACTTTCTGCCAAAAACAACAAGCAAAGATTAGTATCACCATCGTAATGTGGAAACCAAATACGGGGTACCCAGTTTTAGAGAACGACCCATATCCGAAGTGCTGAATCTATGGCAGGCAGGATGGAGGCCCTTGGGTCAGTCTGTCGGCAACCACTAGGTAGATCATGTTGGATTTGTTTAAGTTCACAAAATATGATCCATAAATTACAATTACTACATTGGCAAATGCTCAAAAAGACACTCAGAATGACAGCATATCCTAAAACCACTTTGGAGATTGCCATTACTCGTGCGGTTTCAACTACATATCTCTGAGTGACACGCTAAATAAGTCGATAAGAGAAACGCAGGCTGGCCATACAAGAGCGTCCAATGTCAATGTTTTGACCGCCTAACCAATCAGAGGCGACCTTAGATATCGTCTGACAGCTGAGGAAGCAGCCCTGTGCACGATAATGGTGTTCCTATGCACCATAGTGCCATTCCTATGCATGATAGGATTCCTATGCACAATAATGGCATTCTTATCCATAATATTAATAGTGGCATTTATATGCACAATAATGACATTCCTATGCACAATATTGCATTTGTATGCACAACAGTGGCATTCCGATAAGTGATACTGGCATTTCTATGCACAATGACATTCCTATGCACATTAGTGGCATTCTTATACACAATAGTGGTATTTCTATGCACGTTGATGCATACTCTATGCACCCAATAAAACTGCCATACATAACAAATGCCTCCCTATGTGTACAACTTTGTTGTATGCCACCAATATTTTAATTATACTTTAAAAAAAACATAATCAATTAAAAAATACAGTTTTTGATTGATTGGTGGGTTGTTTTGGTCGTAATGCTCGCATTGCGGTTGATGCGAGGTGAGGGAGGACGCACCCCCCCCCCCTCTCTCCCCCCCCCTCCTCTGTCCTCCAGCTCTCTCTCTCTCTCTTACATAACCCCCCCCTCTCCTTCCCTTATAACCGCCTCCAGCCTCTCCTCCGGCCACTCGCCCTCCTGCCTCCACAGACTCCGCTCCTCACACCTCTTTTTCTTTGGCCTCATCTCTCTACACGCCCAACATGCCTAACGGACGAGGCCGGGGGAGGCGCGCCACCCACAGGGAGGCACAGCGCATCTCCGAGGCGGTTTCGACCGGATCGACACACTCATCCGCGCCCTCCTCGCCCCCTCAGGCCGCCCCTCTCCCGAGGACCGCCCCCGGCGACCCCCCATCGGAATGGGGACGCACCATGCAGGCCACTCTACTCGACACAGTCGCGGCCATGGAACGCATGACGGCGAGGCTCGACATAATCGACGCCCGGGACCAGCGCGGAGCCGCGCCCCACCACGCCCCCGCCGCGGCCGCCGCGCCCCCTCCTCAGCACATCGACGCCCCCCGCACGCCCCGCCACACCGTGGGGGGGGGGCCCACCCGCCTCCGCCGCCCCTGCCGGCGGCCCCGGGGGCCATTCACCCCGACTACATCCGCTTCACCAGGGGAGGGGCATCCGCCTCTCAGACCTCCGAGGCCCCGCCCCCCTCTCCACTACCGCGACGCCCACGCCCACTCGGCCACCTCCGCTGCAGACGCTGTCCGGGAAATACTCGACTCAGCCGACACACACAACGCCGGTCGACGGAAAGGTATTTCCCCCCACTACATCTTCCCCTGTGACCTCATAGAGCGGGGGGCGGAGAGAAAGGCGGTGAAGCGAGGGGAGGCCACCAAGGACGAGTACACCCTCGCCCTCCGCATGCTCGAGGCCCACCCCGCCTTCCCCGCCCACTCCCTTCCCGGACTCAGCCACCACGCCCTCACCATTCACCGAGACAATCTCGTCCACCCCTGGGCTACCGTCCGCCGTTATTCGGAGACGGTATTCACATGGATCGCGGACGGTAGGCTCCCACACGGCTGGCATGACCCCGCCGCCATCAACATGCTCAGGATGGAGGCCCTCACCACACCCACAGCCGCCCTCCCCATCCCCGCCCGCTCCTCCGCCCCGCCCCGCCCCGCCCCGCCCCCAGACCCCTCCTCCCCCGCCCCCAGACCGACACCAGGATTCCCTAACTCCGGGAATCCCACGGCGCCCCATGCCCCTCCTGGAACCGCGAACCCCGCCTCATGCGACCGGGCAGGCGCCGGCGAGACACATGGGGAGGGGGCGTCGAGGTATCGACACGCTTGCGCATACTGTGCCAACGTTAGAAAGTTCCTCACCATGCATTCCGAGGCCGTATGCAATAGCAAAAGAAACCGGGAGCGGGGGGGCCCCGCCCCCTCGGCGGATTTTTAGTCCGCCGCCCCCTCCAGCCCGGGACGGAGGGACCCAGCCGGCCCCACCCACCCCCCACCCGACCCACGCACACCCACAACCGACCACCCCACATCTCACCGCCCACTGATTTCCCGCCCTCTCACATCTCGCCGCCCCCTCACCTCTCCTACCGCTCCCCTCCCCCCCCCCCCCACCACACCCACACACATCTCTGACGTGGTACGTGGTTCAACCCCATATCCAAGACACCCTCCCCGCCGCCCCTTCCTGCGGCCCCTCCCCCCACCAATACCGCCCCACCCTCCTCGCCATCTGGCCCCATGCTTCTAAGTTAAGCATGGCCCCTACCCCACCTTCCCCGCGGCATACACCGCGCTCAAGGAAGCTAGCTCCGCTATATTTTTTTGGCCCGCCCGCGATCCCCCACCTGCCCCTCCTGCACACACATTCCCGCCTGGGCGCAGTCGCCTGTCGCGACTACCTCCGACCCCGCCCTCCCTCGACCAACTCGAGTACGGCTTCCCCGTCAACTAACAATTAGACAGCAACAGTTTATTGTTTATTGTTTGTTTGTGTTTGTGTGCTGCCCCACCCCCCCGCCCCTACCTTAACCAACCACCGCGAGGCCCCTGAGCACGCCCCCCACATAGAGGCCTTCATCAAAACCGAGCTCGCCCTCGGCGCCCTCGCGGGCCCCTTCACCATCCCTCCCTTCACTCCCTGGACCCAGGTCTCCCCCATGATGACCCGCCCCAAATCCGACCCGGGCAAGAGGCGGGTCATCATCGTCGACCTCTCCTTTACCCCCGGCGCCAGCGTCAATGCCGGCATCCCTCGCCGGGAATACCTCGGGAAACCCCACTCCTACACCCTCCCCTCAGTCGCTGACCTCGGGCGCCGCCTCACGGGCGAGGGCTCCGGCGCATACCTCTGGTCGGCCGACATCTCCCGCGCATACCGGCAACTCCGCGCCGACCCCCTCGCCTGCCCCCTGTACGGCATCACCCTCAACCAGAGGGTATACATCGACCTCGCCCTGCCCTTTGGTTGCCGCTCCTCGGGCGCGGCCTGCGCCCGTGTGACGGCCGCCGTCGCCTGGATCATGAGGCGCGATGGCTTCCACACACTGGTATACGTCGACGACTTTGTCGGGTGCGAGGCCTCATACCTCAGGGCCTGCCAGGCATTCGACGCCTTCCTCGCCCTCGCTGCCACCCTCGGGCTCGACGTGGCGCCTGGGAAGTGCCACCCCCCCGCTGTCCGCCTCACCTGGCTAGGCTTCGCCCTCGACAGCGAGGCGATGACGGTTCGCATCGCCCCCGACAAAGTCGACGACCTCGTCCTCTCATGCGAGGCCCGCCTCACCTGCCCTGCCATAACTCGACGCGAGCTCCAGAGCCTCCTCGGGCGCTTGAACCACGTGGGCAGTTGTGTGCTACCCGCCCGGAGGTTCAGGAGTCGCCTCCTCGGGGCGCTCAGCCGCTGCTTCGGCTGCGCCTCGCTCACCCTCGACGACGACGCCCTCCGGGACCTGAGGTGGTTCGCCCTCTACGGCCGGGCCTCCAACGGCCTCCACCTCCTCCGCGCCCCGGCAGGGTGCGTCCACGTCATAGAGTGCGACTCCTGCCTCACGGGCGGTGGCACCTACTCAGCCACCCACTGTTACGCCCGAGGGTACACCCTCGACTTCCGAAGGCGGTTCCCTGACATCCACGAGTTGGAGGCCGTCAACCTCGTCGTTGCACTGCGCGCCCTCATCCCTGAGGACGTGGCGGGGGCCACCATCGTGATCAACACTGATAACATGGCCTCCGCCGCCTCCCTCACCTCGGGCCGCGCCCGCGACGCTACCCTCGGGACCTGCGCTCGGGAGCTCTGGCTCCTCGCGGCGACCCGATGTTTCACCCTCACCATTCTCCACAAGCCCGGGGCCGAGCTCATCCTCGCCGACGCGCTCAGCCGCGCCCACCTCGACGGACCCTGGGCCGAGGTGGCCTGCGCCGGCGTCGTTCGCCTCGGGCTCCGCAGCATATCGCCCTCACATGACGCTTTCCCCTTTAACCCCGGCCTCTGATGCAGGTTTTCCCCCGGCCGAGGTGGAGGACATCGCCCGCCTGCGCCTCGCCTCCTTGGCCCCCTCGACATGGAGGAACCGCCGGCGCCAGGCCCGCGACTACGTCACCTACTGTGTGGCCCGAGGGCTCGCCCCCCTCGCCCCCACCGACTTCCAGATCGCCAGCTACACTGCCTGCCTCTACGCCCGAGGCGTCGCCCCGGCCTCCATCAGGAACGCCCTGTCCGGGGCGCGCACCTGGACCGGGGCGGCCGGAGGGTCAACCACCGCCTTCGACTCTGCCCTCGCCAAGGACGTCTGCCGAGGTGCCGAGCGCGCCTCGACCCACGCGCCTCGCCATGCGCCCCCTCTGACGCCTCCTCTGCTCGCCCTCGTCATCTCTCACCTCGCCCTCGCCGGACCGGCCTCACTCACCCCTCGGGCCGCCCTCCTCCTCGGGTACTTCGGCATGCTGCGACAATCCAACCTGCTGTCGCCGAGTCCCGAGGGCTGGGGGGGCCCCCACACCATCACCCGCGGCGACGTCGCCCCCGCCCCCGGCGGCCGCCGGGTCACGGTCAGGACTTCAAAGACCATATCCGGGCCCTCGGGCGCCGTCGCGCTCTTCATCCCTGCCTGCCCGAGGCCGGGCCTCTGCCATCTGGCCGCCTGGAACGCGGCCACCCGGCAGTCCCCCGCGCCTCCCGACGCCCCGGCGTTCATCATGCCCTCCGGTCGCCCCCTCGACCCGCGCACACTCACTGCCCTCATGCGAGGCGCCCTTCACGCCCGAGGTGTCCGGGGGGCCGAGGCTTTCACCCTCCACAGCCTCCGCCGGGGCGGCCCAGGCCTGCCATGCCGCCGGAGTCGACATCTCCGACATCATGGCCCAAGGGACCTGGACCTCTGAGGCGGTCCACGCTTACGTCCCCCGCCTCGCTCCCTCGGCAGCCCCTCGAGCCCTCTCCTCTCTCCTGGTTGAGGGCTCCTCGGGCCCACCTCCCAACTACTGACATTACCTGATTTTACACTTCATTATAACACTGACATTTGACGCTCTCATCATGAGCATGCATCATACATGATGTTATATTTTACCTTTACCTGTATTGTTGATTTATTACACCTCACATTCATTGTATGTTCATGAAATGCCTCGGGCATTTACTCAATAAAATGCCCTCTTATTCCACTCCCGCCTCCTCGTCCTTCCTTGCCGCGCATCGGTCGTAATGCTCGCATTGCGGTTGATGCGAGGCGAGGGAGGACGCACCCCCCCCCTCTCTCTCCCCCCCTCCTCTGTCCTCCCGCTCTCTCCCCTCTTACATAACCCCCACCCATCCCCTCACCTTCCCTTTACCTCGTCCCCCCTCCACCTCTCCTCCGGGCCACTCGTCCCTCCTGGCCTCTCCCCAACAGAAAGACTCCGCTCCGCACACCTCTTTTTTCCCCACCCACATACCTATACCCCAACACTCCACAATAGGTTAGGCTCCTCGGGCCCACCTCCCAACTACTGACATTACCTGATTTTACACTTCATTATAACACTGACATTTGACGCTCTCATCATGAGCATGCATCATACAGGATGTTATATTTTACCTTTACCTGTACTGTTGATTTATTACACCTCACATTCATTGTATGTTCATGAAACGCCTCGGGCATTTACTCAATAAAATGCCCTCTTATTCCACTCCCGCCTCCTCGTCCTTCCTTGCCGCGCATCACGTCATGTCGGCAGTAAAGACCATATTCACGGTGAGACGTGTTTAACTTGCATTCTGTCCATTTCTTTTGTTGTAAATATAGTTTATTCATTGAATAAAGTCTTTTGTCAGCGCCGTGGCACTGGTCTTCCAGCCATGTGACAATACAGTTATTTACAATATATAATTTTCTTTTACACATGGGTGTAATCAAATTAACCAAGCTTTGGCTTCGACATTGACTTGGCTTTAGCAAAAACGCGGGTGCATTATGAATGTAATATAGAATGTATGTAGACACTTTGATTATTGTTTTTTATGTATATACAGTATAACATCGTTAAACCAAGCTCAGTTAAACCAAACGATAGGTTAATCCAAACTTTTTTCGGCGGCCTGGCAAAATACTACCATTTACCATATAAAAAAGTTGCTGGGGTCTCAGATGATCTTATAACCACATGAAAGTTTGATTTAATGGTACCGGAAGTGGCCTGGGCTCTGACAATTTTGTTTGGATTAACCAATAATTTGGGTTAACCGACTTTGGTTTAACCAACTTTTTTATATGATAAATGGTAGTATTTTGCTGGGCAGCCAAACAAAGTTTGGATTAACCGATCGTTTGGTTTAACCGAGCTTGGTTTAACGGGGTTATACTGTAATCTGTTTTACTTTCACTTGAAATAACTTTTATTCTAAAGGGCTAAAGAGTTAGATATATTTGAGGTAAAAACATACGAAATTAAATTTGGCATGCATGTCAATATGCTTGACATCATAGACTTCAACAGTGAGAGGCTCAAAGTATTCCTTCAATGCAGTAACAAATAATTAATAAGTAGGATATGCAGGATCAAATCTATGCAGGTGCTTTAGCTTAGAAAATATTCTGCTTTCATCGGACTATGCAGCTTTTAATACATCAGGCATGTGATTGGGTGCAGTAAAAAAAACACCTTAATTTTTGTTTGGTTACTGTTGGGACACACAGCATCCCACTGAGTCGCGAGAGGGATGCAAATAGTGTATTTCAGGTGTTTCGGCGGCCCCCGGAATTTAAACAAAAACATGAAATTCCAGTTAAAACCGAAGAAATCAGATGCCTGATACATACACCACCACCCTTATATGGAATTTGCATCCATCAGGATTCTAGAATCTTTTCGTAGGTCGTGGAATTCGAACCACCCGGTTCCAACCATGGTCAAGTCAAACCAATGACTGTCAGTAGCTAGCCTGGTTGGTTGTTTGTTGGAGTCTTACTAAGGCCTGGTACACACCTACCGCATAGGATTTGCGCACTAAAACTCGCGACTCGACCCAACCCGCTTAAAACTGAAAACGGGCCGATTCATTTTTCGAATCGCAAATCGCAATCGTAATCGGTCGGTTTTAGCCCTAAAACTGAGGTTTTATGCGTGAATCGCAATCGCTAGGTGTGCACGGGGAGCGCACACCTAGCGATTTTTGTGTGCGAAACGGGCAGTTTTAGATCGTATACGGTAGGTGGGTGCGCACAAACGGTAGGTGTGTACTAGGCATAACGTCCTGTCAACATCTCATGTCATATCAGGACGGGTACCGACTTGTGGCAGTACGCACAGAGCGACTGGCTAGGAAGTGAGAAGTAACCAATTTTAGGTCATTGGATGTCACGATCTACCAACACGGGAAACGGACGCTCAACTCATTCGGTTTTCCCGTCTGGTACTAAGAAGGGGCAAGGAGCAGGGGAATGAGGAAGACTGATTGTCCGCAACTGAAATTTCCCCGGCTTAATCAACTATTGTACATCCCTAAAAAAAAAAAGTGCTTCAGCCTCAACTTCGCCTCGGTCAATACACAAGGTAGCCATATTCGGGAATCAAACCCCATGTCAGTAAATACCTGTTGATTATACTTTGCTGTAATTCAGTTAGAACATTGGAGTTATTGGAGTTGGGTGCCCTGTAGATTTTCCACTTGTTGATGAACCGGGCTGGCTGACATAATAGTTTACGAGTGGAAGCACTAGAATCATGCTATCAATTTTACCCCGGTGTAACGATTTCAACTTCCCCCCTTCCCAAGTTCCCCCCCTGGGAATCTGAAAACGTTTTTAACTTCCCTCCGGGGAAATTAAAAACGTTTTCAGATTCCTCGGGGGGGGGGGGGGAACTTAAAAACAGTTTTCAGATTCCTCCCCCTATTCTCAAATTCCCCCCTCCGGGAATTTTAAATTGTTTAAAAAACTTTAAAAAACGTTTTATATTTCAGACCTATAATATTTTTTTCTTAACCATCTTGGAGACTTTTTGTGTCATTTGTGGTTAAATATGTTTTATTGTACTAGTAATAATTTCCATTATGCTATTCTCTGTATATTATAATATTTGTCATGAAAAATAACAAAAATATAGAAAATTCCCCAAAAATGGGGGGGGGGGTAAGTTAAAATGAGGGAGGGAGGGAGGGAGGGAGGGAGTTTTCAAGTTCCCGGGGGGGAACTTGAATATGGGGGGAATTTGAAATCTTTACACCGGCATTGATGTTTCCCATTTTCATCACCCCCCACGTGTTGGGCTAAGTCTGCATGTGGGAGGGGGAAGGGGAGGGGGGCGGGGAGAAGGGGGAAGCTAGCATCGCCAAACCAGTTGAATCCCCCAATGTACTTCCTGTTTCGGAAAGGACTTGGCGTGTTTAGGACAGACCAATCAGAATTGCTGCCGGTTGCAAGACAGTTGATGCATGTATTGTTAATGCTCGGTGAGATTGGGCTGCAGTCTAGTATACAGTAAAACCTTCCTAACCGACCACCTCCACAGATCGACCACTCACCTATTTCGATCGATTTATTTGGGTCCCAACAATACCACTGTAATCATATTCTAACTCCTTAAACCGACCACCTCCTCAAATGGACCACTTAAAGTCGGTCGCAACGTCGGTCGATTTAGAGAGGGTTTACTGTATATATGTATTTGACTGATTTGGGCTTCCTGAATCGCTGACACTGCAGTACACACACTACAGTAACTTAGTCAACTCCCTGACACTGCAATACACACTGCAGTAACTTAGTCAACTCACTGACACTGCAATACACACTACAGTAACTTAATCAACTCCCTGACACTGCAATACACACTGCAGTAACTTAGTCAACTCACTGACACTGCAATACACACTGCAGTAACTTAGTCAACTCACTGACATTGCAATACACACTGCAGTAACTTAGTCAACTCCCGGACACAGCAATACACACTGCAGTAACTTAGTCAACTCACTGACACTGGAATACACACTGCAGTAACTTAGTCAACTCACTGACACTGCAATACACACTGCAGTAACTTAGTCAACTCACTGACACTGCAATACACACTGCAGTAACTTAGTCAACTCACTGACACTGCAATACACACTGCAGTAACTTAGATTAGGTTGTTGAACCTACTATATATACCCTGTGTGTATATAATGTAAGTTCATTGCTTGTATACATGTATGTAATTGTAAGCATTAAACATCTTATGTACGTGACCCATGTAAAAGGGTGGTTGAGTGTAGTATTCTGCACTGACCTCTCAGGAAAGGAGCCATATAGACAGGTATGCATGGATATGGTGATTGCATCAGGGAACCTAGGTAGTCAAATGGTTAACACACTAGCCCTAGAATGGCAAGAAGTATGGCTTCAAAACCCTGCTCATGCGGCAATGTTTCCCATTTTCATCACCCCCCACATGACACGTGAATATTCACAGTTAGTGCCGGCTGGTTTCCGGAGAGCGTTATAACCACTAACATAATATGTCTTCACAATGACTGCCCGCTGGTCCCCGGGAAGGGGCTGAAGCTGTCACTAGGCGTGCTTACACAACCGGAAATGGAATGATTGTCCATCCCCGCCCTTTCCTTGTGTAACTTCACTCTGAGCTCTATTTTTGAACCAATAAAACGCCTGGTTCCCGATGACCAACCTTAGTAGCGTCCTCACACTACCCCTATTTCTGAATTGGGTTGCACTAACAACTATTTTACAATGAAAAAAACGCAGCTTCTTGTATGAATGTACTATAGTGTGTTGTGGTGCGGGATGCTTAATTCCGCCTTAGCATAGCCAAGGCTCTGAGTAGTGGCTGGGTGGACACAAACTTTGGTGTCTTAGAAGTGGCAGCTTTATCCCAGTGCTGATTTTTCCGCTCATCACTTTGGTATAACACTCGGATATATGGCATTGCTGGTGATTTGTCAACTCATCAACTTGGTATAACACTTGGATATGCCATTGTTGCTGATTTGTCAGCTCATCGCTTTGGTATAATACTTGGATATCCCATTGTTGCTGATTTGTCAGCTAATCACTTTGCTATAACACTTGGATATATGCCATTGTTGCTGATTTGTCAGCTCATCGCTTTGGTATAATACTTGGGATAGTATTGCTGATTTGTCAGCTAATCACGTTGGTATAACACTTGGATATGCCATTGTTGCTGATTTGTCAGCTCATCACCTTGGTATAACACTTGGATATTCCATTGCTGCTGATTTGTCAGCTAATCACTTTGGTATAACACCTGGATATGCCATTGTTGCTGATTTGTCAGCTCGTCACCTTGGTATAACACTTGGATATGCCATTGCTGCTGATTTGTCAGCTCATTGCTTTGGTATAATACATGGATATGCCATTGTTGCTGATTTGTCAGCTAATCACTTTGATATAACACTTGGATATGCCATTGTTGCTGATTTGTCAGCTCGTCATCTTGGTATAACACTTGGATATATATGCCATTGCTGCTGATTTGTCAGCTCATTGCATTGGTATAATACTTGGATATGCCATTGTTGCTGATTTGTCAGCTATTCACTTTGCTATAACACTTGGATATGCCATTGTTGCTGATTTGTCAGCTCGTCACCTTGGTATAACATTTGGATATGCCATTGCTGCTGATTTGTCAGCTCATCGCTTTGGTATAACACTTGGATATGCCAGTGTTGCTGATTTGTCAGCTCATCACCTTGGTATAACACTTGGATATTCCATTGCTGCTGATTTGTCAGCTCATCGCATTGGTATAATACTTGGATATGCCATTGTTGCTGATTTGTCAGCTAATCGCTTTGCTATAACACTTGGGTATGCCATTGTTGCTGATTTGTCAGCTAATCACTTTGGTGTAACACTTGAGCATCACCTTGGTATAACACATGGATATGCCATTGCTGCTGATTTGTCATCTCAGCTCTTTCACATAACACTTGGATACGCCATTGTTTGCAAATGGAGAGAACCCAGGGATATGTCTATCTTTGGCTGCTGCTACTCCGTCATACCCCTCCTTATTTGCTGGCATCACTGCTAGTGTTAACACTGGTAGCTTTACCATGTATCTCTTTCTGCAGTCAGCAAGGTTATTATTAACCCTACCACTCCTGGTAGTTCTACAGACATGGGCAGAGAAGTAAAACAAATTAGCTGATTGTGGGTGTATGCCTCAAAACTCAGCCAAAGGCCGAGTAGTGGGGGGGGAGGGTGTAGGGAGGGGGGCTACCCACCTCCCACAGAGAAATTTTGTTTACAAGTAGGACACAATTGGTGCAATTTGGTAGCCTCTTAGGAGGGAGAAATTTCACTCTTCACCTGTGACATAAGGTACGAGTAGGCATATAGACCAGTACTCTAAGAATACAGAAGTGTTTTTCTTGTAATCTTGCATAAATGATAAGTCAATAATATAAATAATACACCTATACCATAGTTAATAGTTTCAGTTATTTAATTTATTGTCTTATACTCCTTCAGCTGGCAGTCCTTGTAATATGGTAATACTTGTTTAATTGTTATATTAAATGTAAAGGAATATGATAAAAGTAATGTAAATTTCATTTTAACAACAATATATAGTCTTATGCTCCCTCAATATATAGTCTTATGCTCCCTCAATATATAGTCTTCTACTTCCTCAATATATAGTCTTATACTCCCTCAATATATAGTCTTATACTCCCTCCATTTTAATACTTGCATAACTGCTATAATAAAGCATAACATGTCAAGGAATACGATAATAAAACTAATCTGAAGTATCATTTTAATAACAATGTTGGTTCATTTTTTTCTGCTTGTTCTTTTCCTTTTCATTTAATTGGTGGAAATCAGCCAATTGGTGGGAAATGCTCATGCATGGTTCTAACACCCTGTTCTACCGACGTCACTTCTAACAGTCCTAACCGGTAGGGTGGCCAATGCCTGTCATGATGACCGTAGATGTTGCTAAGATGTAAGACCCCAATATACGAACCCAGTAACCAGTTGGGTGGTTGGTTCCCATTGCCTGACATGATATGACCTTGGATGTTGCGAGGATGTAAAACCCCAATAAACAAGCTCCCATTGTGGAAGGTCATTGAATCAATCCCCGACCGAGTCAAATCAACGCCATACACAATTGACACTTGTCGCGCTACCTAGCCCTGGTGCTCAGCATTATTAGTTCCTGGCACGGACTAGTTGGCTCAGTGTCAGGATAATGTGACTTGAGAGTGATATTTGTCATGGTTCCAGCAGACCTCAGTTAAGTCACCATGAGCTTGCATTGTCCCAAGTCAGTAGCCATTCTGATATGATCTTAGACCGAGCGTGGTGGCCGAATCGGTAGAGCGCGGGCCTCGCATCCGGGAGGTGGGGAGTTCAGTTCCCAGTCAAGTCAAACCAATGACTTATCAAATTGATATGTAACGCTTCCTAGCCTGGCGCTCTGCATTAATAGGATACGGAAAGGACTGGTTAGCTCAGTGTCCGGACAATGTGACTGGGTGGGATATTGGGTCATGGGTGCTGGCAGCCTGATTTTCCAGTGGGGCACCATTAGAAAGTCGCCATGAGTGCGCACTGTCACAAGTTGGTACCCATCCTGGTATGACCTTAGATGTTGCCAGAACATAAAGCTCCAACAAAGAAACAACAAACTTAGATTTTGCTAGGACATAAAACCCCAAACTACACATAGTAGTCATATCACTCCAAGTAAGCAAGTTAGCCGTCTTAACATCCTGCTCAACCTTTTGCAACCACCCCTCGCTCCTCCACTTTGTACACCCCCGCCCCCAATCTATTTACACTCGACCCCGCCCCTAGCGGCAGTGAATTGTTCAACTGACATTCCAAACCATCCCTCCCTACCTTGCTCTTGGCGTGACGCCAGAGGTTTACTACCCTAGTTGCGGTGACCCCACCTGCCCATCCTATGTACCACCCTCCCCCCTGCGCCAAATTTAAACCCTGGCATTCAGTCGTCACTCTCTGCCTACACGATATGAAGACACATCAGACACACACTCAAATCTGTTCTAGAAATCCACACACTCACACATGTGATAGAAATCCACACACTCAAATCTGTTATAGAAATCAACACACTCATATCTGCTATAGAAATCCACACACTCAAATCTGCTATAGAAATCTACACACTCATATCTGTTATAGAAATGCACACACTCAAAGCTATTATAAAAATCCACACTCATTTGTCATAGAAATCCACTCATATCTGTTATAGAAATCCACACACTCAAATCTGCTATAGAAATCTACACACTCATATCTGTTATAGAAATGCACACACTCAAAGCTATTATAAAAATCCACACTCAATTGTCATAGAAATCCACACTCATATCTGTTATAGAAATCCACACACTCAAATCTGCTATAGAAATCCACACACTCAAATCTGCTATAGAAATCTACACACTCATATCTGTTATAGAAATCCACACACTCAGAGCTATTATAAAAATCCACACTCATTTGTCATAGAAATCCACACTCATATCTGTTATAGAAATCCACACACTCAAATCTGCTATAGAAATCCACACACTCAAATCTGTTCTAGAAATCCACACTCATATATGTGATAGAAATCCACACACTCAAATCTGTTATAGAAATCCACACACTCATATCTGCTATAGAAATCCACACACTCAAATCTGCTATAGAAATCTACACACTCATATCTGTTATAGAAATCCACACACTCAGAGATATTATAAAAATCCACACTCATTTGTCATAGAAATCCACACTCATATCTGTTATAGAAATCAACACACTCAAATCTGCTATAGAAATCCACACACTCAAATCTGTTCTAGAAATCCACACTCATATATGTGATAGAAATCCACACTCATATCTGTTATAGAAATCCATATACTCATATCTGCTATAGAAATCCACACACTCAAATCTGCTATAGAAATCTACACACTCATATCTGTTATAGAAATCCACACACTCAGAGCTATTATAAAAATCCACACTCATTTGTCATAGAAATCCACACTCATATCTGTTATAGAAATCCACACACTCAAATCTGCTATAGAAATCCACGCACTCAAATCTGTTCTAGAAATCCACACTCATATGTGATAGAAATCCACACTCATATCTGTTATAGAAATCCATACACTCATATCTGCTATAGAAATCAAGACACTCAAATCTGCTATAGAAATCTACACACTCATATCTGTTATAGAAATCCACACACTCAGAGCTATTATAAAAATCCACACTCATTTGTCATAGAAATCCACACTCATATCTGTTATAGAAATCCACACACTCAAATCTGCTATAGAAATCCACACACTCAAATCTGTTCTAGAAATCCACACTCATATGTGATAGAAATCCACACTCATATCTGTTATAGAAATCCACACACTCAAATCTGCTATAGAAATCCACACTCAAATCTGCTATAGAAATCTACACACTCATATCTGTTATAGAAATGCACACACTCAAAGCTATTATAAAAATCCACACTCATTTGTCATAGAAATCCACACTCATATCTGTTATAGAAATCAACACACTCATATCTGCTATAGAAATCCACGCACTCAAATCTGCCATAGAAATCTACACACCCATACCTCTTATAGAAATCCCTACTCGAATCTGTTATAGAAATATGCACACTCATATCTGTTATACAAATCAACACACTCAAATCTGTCATAGAAATCTACACACCCAAATCTGCTATAGAAATCCACTCAAATCTGTTATAGAAATGCACTCATATGCTTACAAAATCTACACACTGATACCTGATATAGAAATCAACACTCAAATCTGTTATAGAAATCCACACACTCATATCTGTTATACAAATCAACACACTCAAATCTGTCATAGAAATCTGCACACCCAAATCTGCTATAGAAATCCACACTCAAATCTGTTATAGAAATCTACACACTCATATCTGCTATAGAAATCCACATTCATATATGTTTACAAAATCTACACACTGATACCTGATATAGAAATCCACACTCAAATCTATTATAGAAATAAATACACTCAAATCTATCACACTTGTCATGGGGGTGATGAAAATGGGAAATATTGTGCCTAGAGCGGGACTCGAACCAACATCTCTTTGCATTCCGGGCCAGTGTGCTAACCATTACACCACCTAGGCTCCCTGATATCAACACACTACCCACGCCTACCTGTCTATGCGGCTCCTTGCCCGAGAGGTCAGTGCAGACCACTACACTCGTCCCCCTGGAATTGTAAGTCTTTTAATACTTACAATTACATACATATAGGCAATGCACTTACATACATACACAGGGTAGGTTCAACAACTATACAGCGGGTAGCTTGTACAGGATCATGGTCACGGCAACCAGTGTCATGGGGGTGATGAAAATGGGAAATATTGTGCCTAGAGCGGACTTCGAACCCACATCTCTTTGCATTCCGGGCCAGTGTGCTAACCATTACACCACCTAGGCTCCCTGATATCAACACACTACCCACGCCTACCTGTCTATGCGGCTCCTTGCCCGAGAGGTCAGTGCAGACCACTACACACTCATATCTGCTATATAAATCCACACACTCAAATCTGTTAATAAATCTACACACTCATACCTGATATAGAAATCCACACTCAAATCTATTATAGAAATAAATACACTCAAATCTATCACACTCATATCTGTTATATAAATCCACACACTCAAATCTGTTAATAAATCTACACACTCATACCTGATATAGAAATCCACACTCAAATCTGACATAGATACCCACACACTCAAATCTGTTATAAAAATCCTCAAATCTACACACCCATATCTTTTATAGAAATTGACACTCATATCTGGCTTAGATATCCAGTCATATCTGTCATAGAAATCCACACTCAAATCTGTTTTTGAAATCCAGACTCAAACCTGTTATAGAATTTCACATAAACCCAAATCTGCCATAGAAATTCACACACATAAATTATCCCTTAAAATTTCGCGCTTATATCTACTCACAATATGAATATGCATCCATTGTCTGCAAAGTTCAGAAAGCTACAACAGAAGGGAAACCTAGTAAATCTGCAATCAAAACTCAATTTGAAACATTCTAGCATATCCTACCAAGCATGTGATTGTGTAAAGTCTAATGCTCGAATCTGTGGCTGTGTAAGCAGGCTATGGTGAAATCAATACAGACGAAGAGAAAGGAAGAGCATAAAATGTAAAGAAAAAGAGAGAGTCAAGCCCTCTGGTTTATTATTTATTGGTTACATGGGTTCATTGTAGAGTATCACCCCACCTCTTTCCCCCAATGGGAATCAAGCATTCTTGACCCTATCAATAGGGATCCTGCATTCCTGGTCCCCATGGATACCAGTGGTCTGCCCATCACCACAAGCTGTATGGCCCCATGGCCACCACCAACCTTGACCTTTGAGTGTGGTGATCCCTATCCCAGCAGAGGGGTAGGCGCTGAGTGCAATCACACCCAGACCTGCCAGCACCACTATGTCTATATACATCCCACTCAGGCACCACCAACCCATACATACATATATTATATACATACATGCGCCAGGGCCGCGTTCAGGATGCGCCTCGGGGCCGCCGTGGAAACGTCTCCGTGACGGTTTTTGGCCTATTTGCATTCAGGGTGCATCTCGGAGACACCTCCCATTTCCAACAGGAGACAAAAAGCCCCTCGAAAATAGCCATCGTATTCAGTAGTTTCAGCCAATCACAGCGCAGCTTTTCCATTGCAAATGGCCACCACCTATGGGGGGGGGGCCATTTTCGAGACAACAAACTGCTTTTGCCATTCAGACTAGCGTCACGTCAGGGCCATCTCCAAGGCACCTCCAAGACGGACCCTGAACGCGGCCCTGGTCAAGTGCACCGATCACTAATAGAACATTTGCATTCCCCCTATGACGAATATTGGAATATTTTACAATTGCATTCACCAAACTGAGTAATTTGTATGGAATCACATCGCTTCCCACTATAATGATATTTAGTCTTTAGAAATGTCATTACATGTCATCATAATGAAAATGATACGCAATTTAAATTAAGATAGTTGTTCTAAAAGATTCCCTACACCGTCTTTCTAAAACTCAGAATAGGAAGTATCCAGATACGAATGAAATCTCAGACCCGGGGCTCAAGAATGCATGGCTTGACGATGTTAGGTTATCGTTTGGGCATGGCAACATTTT
>JASIRB010000922.1:0-32507 GCA_030323885.1 Branchipolynoe longqiensis | reverse complement strand
GAATAGACACGAACGACTTGAAGTCTGAATGCTTAGTGCCGTTTATTCAGTTCGCACTTCACCACGTTAACCTCGTCACGTGACCCCCTCCGCTGGGTCCCGCTTGTTACCTGTATACTACATCTCCTTTCCTCAAATTTAACAAGTTGAAACGACTCGTCACAATTTTCTTGATTTACATAGATCGCCGGTCTGGCTCGATAGATTCATTTTGTTTCTATATAGAATCACGGGCTGGTGTCAAGGCATTCATTTATTTCTGCTCGAATTGATATATATGTTTCAAAATCATTAGTTTCAAACGTTGCAAATGCCGGTGATTACCCAGCAATGTCACATAATCAATGTGTTTCGGGTCACCCTTTGAGCGCTGCCACCTTCTGACCTTTCTACCATGCTCCGTGATTTTATGACAAGTGCAGTCAGGCGTCGCTATACGCTTGGTACTCCTGTGACAATGACTCCAACGGTCATCGATATACTCGGCGGGCTTATTACATACGACCATACCAGGCCGACTTTCATACATTGGCATACATTGTAATCCCCAGTTACCCGTGCCTGGACAGACACCCGTAATTTGGCCTAGTACCCTAAACGGTCTACCGGTTTGATTGTTCTCCCCCTCTGGGTTTTGTGATCCGTGTTTCGCGCCACTGGCTGTTTGTGAGGTGTTGGTGCGATCCCCCCTTTGTTCTCGTGGCTTGTTGTTCTAATGTTGCTTGTTTTAGGTGCGCGTGTAATAAGTGTGCGGTTTCTTCTTATTGTTTTGTCTTCGCTGTTTCGAATAACATAGTCTCGCCCGTGTTGTTCATTTTTGTATGTGATCGTGCCCTCCTTCCATTCGTTTTTTTGATTTAGGTACCGTATGCGTTCGCCAACTTTTAATTCTGCATGTGATATTTTTGCGCGAATGTCGTGATAGGCTTTCTGTCTTTCTTGTCTGTGCAGTATTTCTGTCTTGCGTGATGTTACTGCTCTAGCTTTTAGTAAATTTGGTAGTGTCGGTATCCTGCTTCTCAACTTTCTGCTCATAAGCAGCTGTGCGGGTGAAGCTTCTAAATCCTGCATTGTCGTATTTCTGTAATCTAACAGTGCTAGGCTGAAATCTGACATGTCCATTATTGACTTTTTTAACATCGATTTGATGGTTTGTATGCACCTTTCTGCTTGACCGTTACTCCTAGGATATAATGGGCTTGAAAATTTGGGAGTGAACTGGTAATTTACAGCAAACTTTCTATACTCGTCACTTGAAAACTGCGGACCATTGTCGGATACGACAACTCTAGGTATACCATGCCGTGCGAATATTTGCTTCATATTGTCAATGACACCCTTGCTAGTTGTATCAGGTAATTGTACTACCTCCGGATATTTAGAATAATAGTCTACCACCAATAGATAGTTCATACTGTTGCATTGAAAAAGGTCTACACCGACCTTGTAGAACGGAATGTCCGGAATGTCATGACTGATTAGTGGCTCTTTGTGTGGTCGCGCCCTCACTGATTGGCATACCTGACACCTAGCGATCTTGTCCTGTAACTGGCTGTCTATACCCGGCCAGAATACACTGTCGCGTGCTAATTGCTTACTTTTAATGATGCCTAAGTGTGCACTGTGCAACTTGTTCAACATTTGTTTCTGCAACATTTCTGGGATTACTATTCTATTCTGCTTCAATACAACGCTTTCTTGTACAGTTAACTCGTCCCGGTATGTGTGGTATGGTTTTACGTTACGGGGTATTTTGCTATCTTGGATAGGCCATCCGTCGTGGATGTACTCGATGAGCTGCTGCAGTGTCTGATCTCGTGCTGTCGCTTCAGCAATTTGCGCTATATCGTCCCCGCTGTAGTCTAACACTGCAATAGACATATCGTCGTCATATAAGTCTACTGGCTTGTTTTCTGTGGTGGGTGCTCTCGACAGAGCATCGGCAAAAAACATATTACTGCCTTTTACATATTCTAGTTGTAGATCATAATTCTGTAATCGTAATCTCATTCTCTGCAGTCTCGCTGTTAATGTGTGTACAGGTTTCGACATGATATTCACGAGAGGTTTATGATCTGTCTCGACTGTGACTTGCTTGCCGAATATGTAATTATGAAATTTTGCACAGCCGAAACAGATCGTGAGCATTTCCCTCTCAATAACTGCATAATTTCCTTGACATTTACTCAGTGCTTTTGAAGCTATACTAACTGGTCGGTTGTCCTGAAACAGCGCAGCACCAAGCCCGGTCATTGAAGCGTCTACTTGCATTTTCAATGGCTTTTTTACTTCGTAGTATTTTAGAACCGGGGCTGCTACTAGGAGCTTCTTTAACTTAATAAATGCATTATTCTGCTCTGCCTCCCAGTGCCAAGCGATTTCTTTCGACAGCAATAGTCGCAACGGCTTAGCAATATCCGATAAATTCGGAATGAATTTATGGACATAGCCCACCATTCCCAAAAATCGCTGTACACTTGCCTTGTCGGTCGGTGTGGGCATTTCGGTGATCGCCTGGATCCTATCGGGGTTGGGTTTGACGCCTTCCCCCGTTAATAGGTGTCCAACGTACTCTACTTCTGACCTGCATAATTTTGACTTGTCTGGGTTTAACTTTAGACCAACTTGTTCTGCGCGCCTCAGGACAGATTCTAACCTTTTGTTATGCTCGTGTATGGTACTGCCATAAATTAAGATGTCGTCAGCAACCACATCCACGCCCGGGAGGCCCTTCAAAATGTTCTCCATCTCTTGGATAAAGATATCCCCGGCTGTCTTTATACCGAATGGTAGCCGGGTATATCTATATCGCCCCCAGGGCGTGTTGAACGTGCACAGCAATGAACTAGGTTTATCTAAGACTATCTGCCAGTATCCGCTTTGGGCATCAAGTACAGAAAAGAACTTCGCACCCGCTGTGTTAGCCACTACTTGTTCGACTGTCTTCATTGGGTATGGGCCCCGCAAGATGGCCTTATTCAACTTTGTCGGGTCCAAACACACACGTAATTTATTGGGTTTCTGCACGATTGTGATAGAATTTACCCAAGGTGTTGGGTTTAACTGCTCAACGATTATCCCTATTTTAACCATTCTGTCCAATTCAGTCCTCACGGCATCACTGATGGCGTGTGGAATGCGCCTTGGGGGATCGATCACTGGAGGAACATTGTTATCAACATGGATGGTGGCATCTACTTTAATACACCCTAGGCCTGTAAATACGTTATGGTACTTATCTACCAGGGATTTAGCTTCTGCATCGACTGGAGGCTGCACTCTGTCGGAGTCCATTCTTTTGTCTGCATCCAACGCCAGCACCCGGTTGAGAAGGTTCAGGCTGACGCACGCGTCCTTTCCTAGTATGGCGCAACCGCTGTCGATGACTTGGAATACGATTGGCGTCCCTCGGATCTTGATCGTAACCTCTCCACGGGGGCGTATCCGCTCTCCCGAGTACGTGATCAGTCTGCATTGTGGTTTCTGTAGGACCATGTTAGGTAGAGCCATGAAAACTTTCTCGGGTATTATGTTTGCCTCCGAGCCACTGTCCAGCTTGAATTGTATTATTTGATCACATATACGCACAGTTTCATACCACAAGGTCTTTCCTATGGCTCCCACAAACAGGTCTTGTTCCTCGTCGTCTGTGCCATCCTCTAGCCACGCTGATGGGGTTCCTTCTTCGTCTATGTCCAGTGCATTTATTGGGGTTTGCTGCCGTTGCCCTCTCCCTCTACAGACTCTCGCGAAATGCCCGATTCGGCGGCATGCAAGACATTCCTTGTCTCGGGCTGGGCAATTGTCCCGTGCGTGCGAATATCCGCACCTGGTGCAATTAGAGCGGTTGGGGGCGTCTCTGTTGGTCCCGCCTCGCCTGCTCTGATTGCCACCCCGCCTATTGTCACCCCCAGTTCGCACGGGTGGGCGAAATGGAGGGCGTGTTTCTCGCCTGTCATATCGGTTGACAGCATGCACTTCAGTATCGTCGGTGTTACTGCTACTGCCCGCCAGCTGGTCAGAACTGTGCTCACTGAGCCTGCATATTTCTAAACATTTGTCTAGTTCGAGGTTTGCTGTCTGCAGTAACTTGTCTCGTATTCTATTGTCTTTGATTCCACATACCAGTCTATCACAGAGGATAGACTCCTCTGTTGCGCCATAATCGCACAATTCCACGCGATACTGTAGCTCCCGTATATAAGTTTCCATGTCTTCAGTGGTTTGGTTATGACTATTAAACTTATATCGGACGATGGTGCGGTTCGACTTTCCGTGGCAGTATTCCCGAAATGCGGCTGTCACTGTGTTTATTTTCTCACGTTGGTCGCTTTCCATGTTCATGATGTGGAAAAGTTTTTGCGCTTCCAAACCGGCTATGTGCAGAAAGGCACAACATTGCACTTTCTCACTTTTGCTTGAAAGTCCGGTGGCACCTGCGAAAAACTCATACGCTCCGTGCCAAACTCGCCAATTTAGGGCCAGGTTTCCTTTCAGGCTTAGTGGGGCTGGCGGCTTCAATCCCGATAATGCCATGTCTTTGTATGTTCTACCACATCTGACACCATGTAGTGTATGAATAGACACGAACGACTTGAAGTCTGAATGCTTAGTGCTGTTTATTCAGTTCGCACTTCACCACGTTAACCTCGTCACGTGACCCCCTCCGCTGGGTCCCGCTTGTTACCTGTATACTACATATATGAAGAGGTCGGGCATAAAACCACGTAAACGCCATTCCAAAAATGGAGATTGATTGGTGGTTTCTTTACGCCGTGTCTGAGAGAAACATTGGAACCAAACCTTTAAAAAGTTTATATTTGTATATTCCTACTCTTTTGTGTATTGCTCCTTAACCATGTGATCATATGGAAAGTGGAATTAGTGAGCTTTAAACTTACTTTCAGGTAAAAATCCTTTATTTAATCTCAATTTTTGGATTGCCGTTTACTTGGTTTTGCGCCTGAACTCTTCATACATATACATATATAATATATGCGTATACATATAGGACTGACTAACTAGATATAATATATAATATATATATAATATATATAATAGATATAATATATATATAATACATAGTCAGAGCTATTGGCTATTTGGGTAACATACTTCCAATATTGAGGGGGACTAAAACATTACAAATAATTTTAAATAATTTAAGCAAAATACTAATAACTTACACACACACACACACACCCACACACACCCACCCACACACACACCGTGCAGAACTCGCCCGGCCGGTCTGCTGATGCCGTTTTAATAGTATACAGACACAGCTATTAAACCCCACTTACCATCAGTGAAAGCGTACCAGTTCATGTTGCAATCGAGTTGCTCCATTAGGGCTGGCATGCTCAAGTTGCGCCCCACGGTGGACAGGTGCGCAGTGGGCCGAACTTGATTAGCGCTCGGTTAACTAGGTGGGCGCGCCGCCTTCCCTGCCGTCAGGCCAGCAGCGTCATGGTGTGGGGAGCTATGAGTCTGAGTGGCGATGGAGACTTCTTTCATAGCACACACACACACACGCACACACACACACACACCAACTTCCCACCACAAAATAGTGTGAACCAGTGATAGCATTATAAGTTGGAAGGGGGTTGTGGCGTGTGGGGGGTGGGGGCGGCGGTTGGAGGGAGTGACATGAACCAATCACAAGCGCCGTGACAAATGTGGTCAGGCCCAGAGGTGATAATGTTGTGCCCACGAAGCCTGACCGTTTCACCAACGATTAACCTTACACTTTGCTCAAATAATACTTGCGTAACTAGTTACACGACACATAATACTCGTAATGCAGCCAGATTATCAGCCCTAACTCCTCCATCAGTCATCGACTGGAGGAGCCTTGTCTAGTAATCTACTCTTCCAGCCTACTCATCCTCACATCGGTTGGGGGCGCCACCCGTCTGTGCACGCATGTACGCACAATCTATCTTTAATCCTTGTTTTAGTTTGTTTTTCTGTTGTTGGGGCTTGGCATCCTTGCAACATTTAAGGTCATATCAGAATGGGTATCAACTTGTGACAGGGCATACGTATGACAACATAATGCTGCCCCGCTGAGAGACTAGGCAACTGGCCCCACGGGTTATGGTGCCAGTGAAATGGAATCCCAGTGGGGCAACGCTATAAAGTCTCCAAGAGCATGAACTGTCATTACCAGGATAGTGCAAGGAAAGTATGTTCAACATCAGGATAATGTCATTGACTGGAGGAGCCTTGTCTAGTAATCTACTCTTCCAGCCTACTCATCCTCACATCGGTTTGGGGCGCCACCCGTCTGTGCACGCATGCACGCACAAGTTATCTTTAATCCTTGTTTTAGTTTGTTTTTCTGTTGTTGGGGCTTAGCATCCTTGCAACATTTCAGGTCATATCAAAATGGGTATCAACTTGTGACAGGGCATACATATGACAACATAATGCTGCCCCGCTGAGAGCCTAGGCAACTGGCACCATGACCCAATTTCCCATTCAGTCACATTATCCTGATACTGAGCTAAGAATCTGTGCCTTATCCTAGTAATGCTGAATGCCAAGCTAAGTCATTGGTTTCACTTGGCCGGTTTTCGAACTCCTGACCTTCCGCAGAGAAGATACGGTTATGAAATCTGGTGCCTTTCTTTAGTGCTTAATACACATTAGTGTGTGTGACGGGCGCGGTGGCCGAATCGGTAAAGCGCTTTCCCCGCGTGCGGGAGATCGGGAGTTCAGTTCCAGGTCGAGTCAAAGCAATGACTTATAAAATTGAGCCTTGTCGCTTCCTAGCCAAGCGCTCGGCATTATTAGGATATGGCAAGGACTGGTTGCACTATAAAGTAGCCATGAGTGCGCACTGTCACAAGTGCTGATATGACCTTAGATGTTGCCAGTATGTAAAACTCCAACAACCAACCAACTATTAGTGTGTGTAGATGTCGGACCATACAAAAAGAAATGCTGGTTACCATACTTCGGACCGCACCGAATAAGAGCGCCGACTGGCCTCCCATCCCAGGGGATATGTCAGCTGTGGGCTCGAACCCCGGCCGAGTCAAACCAATTACTTACCAAATTTATACTTGTCACTACCTAGCCTGGCGCTCAGCATTAATACTACAGTATAACCCCGTTAAACCAAACTGAAGGGACCATAGCAATTTGTTTGGATTAACCGATCATTGGTTTAACTGAGCTTTTGCTTTGACTTTGACTTTGAGTAAGAGTGTATTGCACATGTAATATACAATGTATGCGGACACTGATTATTGTTTTTGTATGTATATACAGTATAACCCCGTTAAACCAAGCTTGGCTAAACCAAACGATCGATTAATCGAAACAAATTTCTAGGGTCCCTTCAAAATACTACCATTTATCATATAAAAAAGTCGGTGGGGTCTCAGATGAGCTTATGACCACATGAAAGTTTGGTTTAACTGTACCGGAAATGGCCTGAGGCCTGAAATTCTGTTTGGATTAACCAATAATTTGGATTAAACAACTTTGGTTTAACCAACTTTTTTTATATGATAAATGGTAGTATTTTGCCAGGCCGCCGAAAAAAGTTTGGATTAACCGATCGTTTGGTTTAACCAAGCTTGGTTTAAAGGGGTTGTACTGTAATAGGAATGTGAAAGGACTGGTTCGCTCAGTGTCAGAATCAAGGTCATGGTACTGGCAGCTTGGTTTCTCAGCGGGGCAACACTATAAAATTGACATGAGTGTGCACAGTCACAAGTCAGTGTGCATCCTGATATGACCGTAGATGTTGCCAGGCTGTAAAACCCCAACAAATGGTATCAATGGTGTAAATGACTCAATTTGCTCTGGTAGTCTAGAGCTGTATCCGCAGATCCGAGATTCCTTGTATCAGTGATGCCGACAGATTGTTTATGAATATTATTAATATGGGGAAACACTCCTGTAGAAAATGACTTTTCATTATTTCAGACCTAGTAGGATGACTCTTGATTGTGTGGACAGCACGCTCAAATCAGTAATACTATTACTCATACTAATAGCGCTGGCTTCTAGTGCAGATGTTTGTGTATTCGATTCCCCGCTGAGACAAACCAAACTAATGACTCGCAAAAGTGATACTTGTCACTCACTAGGTTGGCGCTAGGCACTACTAGGATAGTGCAAGGAGCAGTATGTTCAACATCAGGATAATGTCACATTGGGTCATGGTGCCAGTGAAATGGAATCCCAGTGGGGCAACGCTATAAAGTCCACAAGAGTGTGAACTGTCATTACCAGGACAGTGCAAGGAAAGTATGTTCAACATCAGGATAATGTCAGATTGGCTCATGGTGCCGGTGACATGGAATCCCAGTGGGGCAACACTATAAAGTCACCAAGAGTGTGAACACTCATTACTAGGATAGTGTGAGGAACAGTATGTTCAACATTAGGATAATCTGACATTGGCTCATGGTGCCAGTGACATGAAATCTCAGTGGGGTAGCACTATAAAGTCTCCAAAAGTGCGAACTGTCATGGGTTTGTAAGCATAATAGTATTCCCTTAGCTATTGCTAGGGAAGAAAACCTCAACAAACAACAATGTATATTCTGGGTATGCTGTATTTATGCTTGACCCCGCCCCACAGGCATTAATGTGTTACCAAAAACCCTATAATACTAAGACGGCTCACTCCCTATTTCTCCCATGGTAATGTAAATTTTGCAGTGCCACCTTGTTCGCAGCTATACACACGGAATTATGAGGAACGCCCGGGGAGGCGTCTCCGGTTATTGCGCCACCACGTTTAGTGCTGACGCTTGCAGTTTTAGTTAATTTATACGTTGCCGCCAGTCTCTGTACCTTGCCAGGCCACCCTGACTAACAATACCACTAACAGTCACCGGCGACCAGCCCTGTAAGCAGGGTTAGTCCCACTTAGTCACAGATGACAGTCCAAACATGTAGAGCAAGCTCATGCTTTTCTTTATCTCACTCTTTATCTAGTTATTCATCGTTAGTTCGCTTGTTGTGGTTTTACGCCCTAGCAATATCTAAGGTCATATCAGTACGGGTACTGATATGTGACAGTGCTCACTCATGACGCCTTTTTATAGTGCTGCCCCAGTGGGAGACCAAACCGCTGACACCATGACCCCCATATCCCCCACAGTCATAACATCCTGATATGTGGACTAACCAGTAATTGCCCTATTCTAGTAATGCCGAGCACCAGGCTAGGTAGCAACAAGAATCAATTTTATAAGACGCCAGGCAGGATGGCCAAATGCGTTAGAGCGTCCGTCTCCCGTGTTGGTAGATCGTGGGTTCGAATCCTAGTCGAGTCAAACCAATGACTTAAAAATTGATACTTGTCACTGCCTAGCCAAACGCTCGGCATTACTAGGATAGGGCAAGGAGCAGTGAAATGAGGAAGACCAGTCGTCTGCGACTGAAATTTCCCCTGCTTAAACAACTAATGTACCAACAACAACAAGAAAAGCTATTGGTTTGACTCAGCTGGGATTCGGACCCCTGACCTTCCACACGGGAAGCCAACACTTTTAACGATGTGGCCACCGCGTCTGGTATATCTTATGCCAGGTACACACCTACCGTTTGTGTGCACCCACCTACCGTATACGATCTAAAACTGCCCGTTTCGCACACAAAAATCGCTAGGTGTGCGCTCCCCGTGCACACCTAGCGATTGCGATTCCCGACTAAAAACTCAGTTTTAGGGCTAAAACGGGCCGATTACGATTGCGATTCGCGATTCGAAAAATGAATCGGCCCGTTTTCAGTTTTAAGCGGGTCGGGTCGAGTCGCGAGTTTTAGTGCGCGAATCGTAAAGGGTAGGTGTGTACTTGGCATAAATCAATGCTTTGCTCTACATTGTATTATAACTTTGCTTAGTGTGTAGCGGTATCTGTCATTAGGGCTGGAAGACCAGGGCCTTGGTGCTGAAAATATGTCTTTTTTGGGGGGGGAGGGGGGAGTAAATGAATTTTATTCATGTAAATCTGTTGTCAGCACCATAGCACTGGTCTTCCGGCTGTAAGTGTTACAGGTATCTTGGTATTTACACAATTTTTGTTTCTAAACATGGTTAATGGCCCTGTCACACTACAACGTAATGACATCAACGTAGGGAGAACGTGAAAAACGTCGAACTTCTCGGCGTAGTATGCAAATTTGGGCACAAGTTGAACATGGATGCAGCGTAGTGGACGAGAGAGTAACGGCGGTAAAGCATAGTGATAGCGTCATTCAACGAGAGAGGACAACATAATTATGCTCAGGGAACGTTATGTACGTTATTCCATCGCCAGAACTATGTTGCTTTACGTTACCTTACGTTACTTATGTCATGAAACGGTGGCAAAACGGTAAACGTACGTTGGACGTCCGTTAGGCGTCTGTTTTCACGATGCGGACTGCACGTTCCCACCACCTTTAATGTGGGTCAACGTAATGCAACGTAGTGCAACATAGTGACCAGCGTTTCATTGACGTTTGCTGAACATGTACAGAACATACAGCGAACGTAAACCCTTACGTTCTAGTTACGTCGAAAGTTTTGAACAGGTTCAAAACTTTGACGCGCGCCGATGTAACACGACGTAACGTGACATAGCTCGACGTCAGTCTAACGTCATCATAACGTAATCCAACGTACGTCAACGTAATGACGAAAATCACTACGTCAGGCTTACGTTGGCTCGTTACGTCATAGTGTGACAGGGGTATTATATAGCATCTTGAAATGTGAAGTAGATTCTGAAATTAAAGTGTACACAATGCAGTAAGTAATGAGTATGATGTACATTAAATCATTTTACATTTATATGAAAGGTTTTAGTTGTTGGCATGTTTGTGTTAGTAAGTCAAGATGTCTTGACTATTGGTTTGTTCTGTAGTATAGACATATAGTTATCTGTCGGTATGAGGAATGAGGAATCCCGATGTTGGTTGGAAGGGACTATTGGGAGGGGTTGTTAAATAAACAATCTGGTAAGTTTCAGATAACACTTCTCTATATATTTATGTCGCTGTATACATATCCAGAAACCCCCCAGGTCAGAAAAAAACAAGTATTTGACAGAATATTCAAACTGGAAAAACTGTCTAACGTATTGCTTTTGAGCTGATGTAAATATTGCATGCGGTGGCCAAATCGGCAGAGCGCTGGCTGCCAGTGACGAAGGTCGGGAGTTCTAATCAAAGTCAAACCTTACAAGGTCGAGTCAAACCAATGACTTATCAAATTGGTACTTGTCACTTCCTAGCCTCGAGCTCGGCATTAATATGATAGGGCAAAGGCTGGTTAGCTCCATACCAGGATAATGTGACTGAGTGGGATATTGGTTCATGGTGCCGGCGGCCTGATTTCCCAGTGGAGCAGTATTATAAAGTCGCCATGATTGCGCACTGTCACAAGTCGGTACCCGTCCTGATATGACCTTAGATGTTGCTAGGACGTAAAACAACAACAAACAAACAAACAAACGTGCATACACAAATACATGCATACAAACAGAAATATACTCATAATTATATGCACACGTGGCTGAATATACATGCAATCATACATACATAATACATGAGTACACTTTCCACCCTCGACTCCCTCTCCCCCCCCCCCCCCGCCCCCCTTCATGCTGGTTGTGCGGGTTTATACTGATGCGGCGAACGGTCTGACGTTGCAGTTTTGGGGCGGCCAGGCACCCCCCCCCCCTCCATGCAACTCCCCCCCCCCCCCCCCCACAACACACACACAGCCCCTACCCGCCCATGAGACTTTATTTATTGGGACTTTATATTAAGTCCTAGCAACATCTGACCGGACGTGGTCGCCGAATCGGTAGAGCGCAGGCTTCTCATGCTGAAGGTCTGGAGTTCGAATCCCAGCCGAGTCAAATTAATGATTTATAAAATTGATACTTAAAGGGCGCATTCCTTACACGCGTAATGCGAATGCGAATGCGAGAAAAAATCGAAACGCCTTGAAACCTATGAGCTACATTCCTTACACGCGTAATGCAAATGCGAATGCGAATGCGAATGCATTATCCCGATCGGTCCATGTAGCGATCGGTGCGTAATGCGTTATGCGTCAAGCTGGGTGTGAAGAGAAACCTGAGTCTGATGTGTCCATTAGTTTAACACTAGGAGAGGCGACTGAGCATTACGGAACGGTCACGCACAAGGCTTCTGAGTGGAAACATATGGTAGTGGTGGTGGTGGGGGTTCGGGTTGGTAAAAATGCTACCATAGCCACAAAAATATGAATACTTATCTATAATTTGGTTATAATAAAGGTAGGAACCCCCATGTGACGTACAAAAAGGTACAGAGGTATAAATGCAATATTTGGTCATATACAGAGCAGTATGGAGAATAATTGTTTATTTTTATTTTTTAAATATAGCCAGTCGTGTGCCGCATAACGCATTATGCATAACGTGTGTAAGGAATGATGGCAGTCGCATACTGCATAACGCATAACGCGTGTAAGGAATGCCACCTTTACGCTACCAAGCCTGGTGCTCTGCATTGTTAGGATAGGGCATGGACTAGTTTGCTGATTATCAGGATAATGTGACTGTGGGATATTGGGTCATTGTGCTGGCGCCCTGGTCTCTCAGGGGGGCAATACTGTAAAGTTGCCATGAATGTGCACTGTCGCAAGTCGGTACCTGTCCTGATATGACCTTAGATGTTGCTGGCACATAAAAGACCAACAAACAAACAACCTAGCAACATGTAAGGTAATGTTAGGATGGGTGCCGACGTGTGACAGTGTGCGCTCAGTATGTTTATGTATATTTATAACTTTGTAAATCTATTCCCCGATGGCGCATTGCCTCATGCCTGACCTACTTTCCTACTCCCATGGGACATGACCTACTTTCTGTGGTGCCACGACTGCCACAAATAGCCCCGGAGCAATAATTGCAGTGGCCAATTTCAAACTCATCAACCTTACTTTTTTCCTAAATCCAACACTAAGTGCTTCATATGTGCAGCAGATCTGAGTTTGACTTTTATTTTGAAGTTGTATAGGTCGAGTCCGATGGTTTCAAGTTTCTGCCATATTTTTAAATATAAATATATTAGGTTGATCATTGTAATCTACTTTACTTTAGTTTGAAGTAACTTATTTTGAAGGTTTATCTTGGTTATATTTGATGTAAAAACATGTATAATTTATTCTGGCGTGCACATCAAAATGGTGGACATGACAGGCTTCAGCAATGACAGGTTCGACGAAATTGACTTAATATTTTCTTTATGCAGTAAGAAATGTTTAATAAGTGTACCAGTATTATATCTAAGTTAGATTGTAGATTCATGCCCGGTTAAGTATTTTGGCTTTTTGAATTTGATCCTTTTATTGGTCTACACGGCTTTAGATTTGAGGCTCATGTTTTTATTTCTTTTTGAAGATATTTAGCATTCGTTAGATTGTGTAATTTTAACCATTAGCAAATAGTGGCGTTGGCCTTCTTCATTTCCGGACACAATGAATTGGTAAAAGCGCTGACTGACTTCCTGTGTGGCAGGTCACAGGTCACAGGTCACCGGACCCTGGTTGAGTCACACCAATGACTTACAAAACTGATACTTGTCGCTACCTAGCCTGGTGCTCAACATTAATAGGATAGGACAAGGACTGGTTTGCTCAGTATCACGATAATGTGATAATTTTTCATGTATGTAATTCTCCTGTCTTATTATTGTTCTGCTATCTAATATTGCGCCTGTAACCTTCCTTTTGATATGCTCCTTTCTACTGGGATATTGGGTCATGATGTCAGTGGAGCAGCACTATAAAGTCACCCTGGGTGCACACAGTCACTCGTCTTGATATGATATTAGATGTTACTAGGACGTAAAACCCAAACAAACATTGTGCTACTATAAATACTTGTCAGTTCCATTCCAATCCCCATTTCCAATCCAGTAGCAGCGGTTGCCGAGACAGTGAAGCAGTGAGAGGCGGCTAAGAGATTCAGCATCTGGGACCATATGCAGGAGTCAGTGTTAGCGGGGTTTGGTGTTACAGCCTGTTACCGTTTAGCTATCACCGATATCGGGAACTGTGTCAAGTCGTATGCAGGAGCGCGTAACACTTTCATTATAGCTAAACGTGAATTTATTTATAGATTTGGGAAATCCCTCTGCATTTGTAGCCATATATTAGGCTCAAATCTATTGAATGCGATCATATTTAACAGAATTACATATGCAATAAGTGAAATTTTATCAATTTAACCCTAAATTTGAAGCGTTATTAAGGCTACTGCCGCATTGGCGGCGATATTAAGACTTATATTTTCGAATCGACGAACGTAAAGTAAACAAATCGCCGCCATCGCCGCATCGACGTCGCTTTCCAGACTGGCGGCGGCGGCGGTTTGTTTACTGTACGTTCGTCGATTCGAAAATATAAGTATTAATATTGCCGTCAATGCGGCGGTAGCCTTAATAATGCTTCGAATTTAGGGTTAAATTGATCAAATTTCACTTATTGCGTATGTAATTCTCTTAAATATGATCGCATTCAATAGATTTGGGCACAACCTTATGCTAACACCACCCTTAAACGTCCTATGAAATGGGGTTAGTGTCGCGGACCTTAAACGCGCAGTGTTACGGTAACACTGCCTCCTGCATACCGACTTTTCGGCGCTAAACCAGAAATCCTGTGTAAACGCGTTTTGGCTCGCTAACACTGCTTCCTGCATATGGCCCCAGGTCTCCGAGAGCGTTTATAACTGTGCCACTACTACACACTTCACCTGCATATTCCACACCGAGTGAATCCCCTCAGGGTAGAGCTTTCAGGCCACCTCATTATTTAGAAAGGTTCTTTGTTGGAGTTTACACCCTGGCAACATCTAAGGTCATATCAGGATGGGTACCGACTTGTGACAGTGTGTACTCATGGTGACTTTATAGTGTTGCACCACTAGGAGACCAGGACACCGACATCATTTTCCCATTTCCCACTCAGTCACATTATCCTGAGCTACCGGTCCTTTCACTATCCTACTAATGCCGAGCGCAAGGCTAGGTAACGACAAGTATCAATTAAAAAAAAAACACTTTTTGGGTAAAATAGTTTATTCACCAGAACATACTTTTTTCAGCGCCCAGGCACTGGTCTTCTGGCCGTTCACATTACATTGTAAATAGGTAGATCACCGGGTAATTTTGTCCGGTTTGACTCGACCTGGAATCGAACTCCCGACCTACCGCACGGAAAGCACGGGGTCCAATTCGGCCACTGTGTCCGGTATATTTAGAAAGAGAAAAGGGAGAAACAAGCTGTGGTGGAAGGGAGAGCCTTAAGGCCCTGTCACACTATGCCGTATTGCGTCAGTGTATGCCGACGTATGTGATTTTGCGCCAACATGTTGGTGTACACTGAGACAAGTTATAGTTATGTTATGGGTACGTTTGGCATAAGTAGTATTCGTTAAAGCCCACTGGTGTACGCTGAGATAAGTAATGGGTAAGTTTGGCATAAGTCATATTTTTAGCATGTTCAAAATTGTGCCGTATGACAGCATATGTCGGCATACGCTGACGCAATATGGCATAGTGTGACAGGGCCTTTGCCTGTCTTCTGGCCCTGATAAGACCTTAGATGTGGCCAGGACGTTAAACTCCAACAACCAACCAACCTGTCTTCTGAACACGCCCAGCAAAGAACGTCGACTGATTAATGACTTAGCGTCGCCAATGGGCGCCATTTAAAAATTATTTTTAAAGCAGACGACATTGCGATATTGGCGACTGAGTGAATACACACGCTGAGTGGTTTTGTTTGCATCATAGAGTTCTAGCACATGCGCATTACCTGGTTGGCAGAAATAACCAGTAAACATAGCCAATAGTATTAGTAGCTGGCTTATGGACAGGGTTATGTGACTGTTTCCATTTTGTTGGTTAGATATTTATTTTGTTATTTTCTGGCTGTATTTTGGATATGAAATGACTAAAATTAACTACATAGGATCACAGATAGTAGAGATATAGATGGTTAAGTGACGTCATGAAAGCATGATAATTGGCCATTTTGAAAGCGTGATATTTGTCCATGTCATTCATATGCGTTAGGCTAGTAGCAAGTATGCATGTGTTTACAGATATAGTCCACCCTGTTGCGATGTAGAATTGTGGCTGTTCTCAGGGATGAAAGATTTCCGGGATTTTTCCTGTAGCTATAACTGTATACTAATACTTTGCGCCCGTCCTGATATGACCTTAGATGTTGCCAGGATGTAACACTCCAACAACCAACCACCCAATACGTTGTTTCACGCTGCAGCACCATCAGCGTATACTAATATGTGGTGCAAACGCCGCAGCACTAGCAGCGTATACTACTAATGGCTTCAAACGGCACAGCAGGGTCAGCGTATACGACTAATACATGCTTCAAACGGTGCAGCACAGTCAGCATATACTCCTAATACATGCTTCAACCGGCGCAGCACTGTCAGCGTATACTACTATTGTTCTAATACATGCTTCAAACGGCGCAGCACTATCAGTGTATAATACTAATACGTGCTTCAAAAGCTGCAGCACTATCAGCGTATACCCATATGTATGAAACCCGACTTCCGGGAATTTTCAGCGATTCCCTGACAATGCTAAGCCTATGGGAGAATATCAGCATTTCCGCTTTTTTTCCCGGAGACCACTTTCATCCCTGGTTCTGTAGGTTCATCCTGCATACTCAGCTCTCGACTTCGGAATGAATCTAAACAAGGCAAATCAAGTTTGAGTCCCAACTAGTAGTCAAGGTATATATTTGTGTATGCAGGTATGTATGTGTATACGCGTCATGTCAGGATAATATGACTGAGTGGGATATCAGGTCATGGTGCTGGTGGCCTGATCTTACAGTAGGACAGCACTATAAAGTCACCATGAGTGTGCACTGTCATAAGTTGGTACCCACCCTGATATGACCTTAGATGTTGCTGGGACATAAAAGACTAACAAACAAACAACCTAGCAACATCTAAGGTAATGTTAGGATGGGTGCCGACGTGTGACAGTGTGCACTCACTATATTTATGTGTATTTATAAGAAGACGCACTCAGCGTTCTCGTCATGTTGGATTGTGTAAAGGGTCTACGTCTACAAATGGGTGTTGTTCGACTGAGCACCGTGCATCATCATGTCCTATTTAGTCAACTCAAATCCGGGTGAAACAACGTGGGTGCAGCCAGCTTATAGAACCCAGGCTGTTTGGGCAACGAGTGGCAGGAGGAAGAAGCGGAGAGGGAGGAGGAGGAGGAGGAAGGAGGAGGAGGAGGAGGAGGAGGAGGAGGAAGGAGGAGGAGGAGGAGGAGGAGGAGGAGGAGGAGGTTATAGAACCCAGGCTGTTTGGGCAACGAGTGGCAGGAGGAAGAAGGGATAGGGAGGAGGAGGAGGAGGAAGAGGAGGAGGAGGAGGAGGAGGAGGAGGGGAGAGGTAGGAAGATGAAATAGGGAAGGAGGACAGTAGGAGGAGGAGGAGGAGGAGGAGGAGGAGGAGGGGGAGGTAGAAGATGAATAGGGAAGGAGGACAGTAGTAGCAGGAGGGGAGGGGGAGAGGAAGGAAAATGAAATAGGGAAGGAGAGAATTCGCAGGGAGGGGGAGGGGGAGGGAGGAGGGGAGAGGAAGAAAATGGGAATAGGGACGGAGGAGAGGGAGGAGGGAGGGGGAGGAGGATGGGAGAGGAAGGAAAATGAAATAGGGACGGTGGAGAGTAGCAGGAGGATGAGGGGGAGGGAGGAGGAGGAGGGGAGAGGAAGGAAGATGAAATAGGGAAGGAGGAGAGTCGCATGAGGAGGAGGGGGAAAGGAAAATGAAATAGGGAAGGAGGAGAGTAGCAGGAGGAGGAGGAGGGGGAGGAGGGGAGAGGAAGGAAAATGAAATAGGGAAGGGGGAGAGTAGCAGGAGGAGGAGGAGGGGGAGGAGGGGAGAGGAAGGAAAATGAAATAGGGAAGGAGGTGTAGTGAGGAGGAGGGGGAGGAGGATGGGAGAGGAAGGAAAATGAAATAGGGAAGGTGGAGAGTAGCAGGAGGAGGAGGAAGGAGGATGGGGAGGAGGGGAGATGAAATAGGGAAGGAGGACAGTAATAGCAGAAGGGAGGAGGGGGAGAGAGGAAGGACAATGAAATAGGGAAGGAGGAGAGTAGGAGGAGGGAAAGGAAGAGGGTATGGGATGAAGATAAGAGGGGGGACGAGAGGAGGAGTGGAAGGAGGAGAAGGGGAGGAGGAAGGTACAGCTCGGAGAGAGGGAGGGGAGAGGGATGGGAGAGGGAGGGAAGAGGGAGGGGAGAGGGAGGGGAGAGGGAGGGGAGAGGGAGGGGAGTAGGAAGAGGACTGGAAGGAAGGGGAGTCGAAGGATGAGGGTAGACGAGAGGAGGAGGGAGAGAGCGGAAGAGGGTAATACATGAAGAGGAGTGGGTAGACGAGAGGAGGAGGGAGAGAGCAGAAGAGGGCAGGAGGAGAAGAGGAACAGGAGGAGGGGATGAGAAAGGGAGTGAATGGTAATGTTTACAAAGAGAGAATATAAGAACATCAGACTGTTTATACACGTCGGATAGGTTTAAGTAGCTGGCAATGGCCAAGCCATCATCAATTGGGTGATTTTAATTCCCTCTCCCCGACCCTCCAACACCGTCAACACTTGTTTGTTCCACGCACACTGAAAGCTATTAAATAGGTGGTACAGTAATCACATTTAGTTGCGCTTAAAGGGGTAGTAACATGACCAACAATACTTTACTTATTCAGAATAAGGATGCAATATGACTAGTTATAATTTGCATATCTGGGAACAATGTTTTGTCTCAAAGTTACTTATGGCCCAATCAAAGCTCAGGTCGACCTAGATAAATGATTCACCCGGTACTTGTAGTACACGGGTGAACAGCAACGTAGTCTAAATACAGGCGAAAATAGGTTTAGTATGGAACATGAAGTAGAAACTGTGTCTCCAGTATCAAATGGCTACCCATATAGGCACAGAGTTGGTGAAATGGGCGAGAATGCAAAAAGACAAGATGGAGACCGCAGAACGCCGTCGATTTCACTTTTAAAACTTATTAAACTATATATTATATTATATTTTTGAACTCAAAGGTAGCGGGCTATCAATAAGACATATGTAAAGAATAATTGTTGCTTCTTAGATTGTGAAGTTAGGCTCTCAATTCTTTGACCCGCATTTTCGACAGCTTTTACATAGGGTTGGTTTGCACCCCTACTGCAGCAGTACGGGGTGAAACTTGTATCTAAGGTCGACCGTGACTAGTAATCAGGGATGAAAGTGGTGTCCGGGAAAAAAAGCGGAAATACTGATTTCTCCCATAGGTTTAGTTAGCATTGTCAGGTAATCGCAGAAAATACCCGGAAGTCGGGTTTCATACATATACATTTGAAACATGTATTAGTAGTATATGCTGATGGTGCTGCAGCGTAATACAATGTATTCTTCATCTATGGTATTAGTATACACTTATAGTGTTGCCGCGTTTGAACAACGTATTAGTATCCCGGAAATCCACGAAATGGCGTAGATCTTTCATCCCTGAGTAATATAAGGTCATTTAAACCTAAATGACCCTCCTCAGCTGGTAGAGTGACGTAGGCCAGGGAATATTGACAAAGTTGGATAAGCTGTCGCTATGAAATAAAACTGAAACATGCTAATGCTAGGTACACACCTACCGTTTTTCCGCACCCACCTACCGTATATGATCTAAAACTGCCCGAAAGTCGTGAGGTGTGCACTCCCCTAGCACACCTACCAATTGCGATTCGCGACTAAAAACTAATTTTTAGGGCTAAAACGGTAGGTGGGTACCTAGCATACGATTGCGATTCGCGATTCGAAAAATGAATCGGCCCATTTTCAGTTTTAAGCGGGTCGGGTCGAGTCACGAGTTTTAGTGCGCGAATCCTATACGGTAGGTGTGTACTTGGCATTAGACTCGTGGATCACTTATTAATATTATAGACAGAGACTAAAGAAGCTGGTTGGTTGTTGGAGCTTTACGTCCTGACAACATCTAAGGTCATATCAGAACAGATACTGATGGTGACTTCATTATGCTGACCCACTGGGAAATCAAGGAGCTAGCACCATGACCTGATATCAAACTCAGTCTCATTATCCTGACAATGAGCTAACCAGTCCTTGTCCTATCGCCAGGCTAGGAAGCGACAACTATCAATTGTGTAAGTCATCGGCTTGACTTGACCAGGAATCAAACTCCCAACCTTCCACACGGGAAGCCTGCGCTCTCTAGATTTGGTCACCGCGTCCGGTATAAAGACGCAGTTCACTGCAGGGAAGTCTACTTTAACGAATAGTGAATTTGAAGCCCTTTGTGTATGCCTTAACCTATGCAATTCCACCTGCATGACGTCACAGAATGGGCTATTTGAGCTCCCACCCTATAGATAGGGATCGATCTTTCCAGCACGCCACAACTCGGACATCATAGGTTACAGCAGAAACAGGTTCTATTAAATGCCTCAGGATTCCCTTCTATGTGGCAACAAATGTTTAATAAGTGCATCAGTATCTATAGCCGTGTTTACACGGGCAATTGTAAAGCGAATTAGACAAAGCGATTTATATGAAGCGAAGTAGTGGCGTGTTTACACGCACCGAGTTTGAAGGCGGAAATCGATATCTGCGCATGAGCACGTCCATACTAAGCAGCGCCAGTTTGTGTTTGTCGACGTCACCACGAGAGAGTGTGGGTTTGACCTAGATATGTATTGATTGAATCGTATTGTTTTGGAATGGTCAAAACTTCTTCTGCTGGGTAGTGAAACCCTAAAAATAAATGATGAAAAAAATATCTGTGCACCTCTAGCCGGTTCATAGACCAAATGATATAATATGCGCTTTTGATCAACCGGAAAGTCAACAAGCTAAGGTATCGACTGCGCATGCGTGTGACGTGCTTAAGCTAGTTCGCTTTATATAAACTACCTCGCGAGGCGGTTTACATAAAGTGAATAATATGAATCGAATCAGCCCTAATCCGCTTCAGCGTCGCGTTTACACAGCGAATGTAAGGCGAACTAGACAAGGCGCTTTATTTGAGGCGGTTTAACTCGCCCGTGTAAACACGGCTTAAGTTAGGTATGTAGAATCAATTCTAGATAGTTGATTTGGTTTAGAAAATTTGATGCTTCAACAGACTATCCTGCTTTAAGGAAAATGTTCATTGGATAAAAAGAAAATCGTGAATCTCGTTAAATGTACAGATACCATTGTTGGTAATCGCCTCATTCAGAAGGTGTATTGCAGGCATAAAATCCACTCTATGGTTATTTCAATATAAACGGTGTAGGGCGGTGGTAAAGAACATAACATATATAACGCGAATATATCAAGTGTGTGCCTCCCCAGCATTCAAACCCCGGTTAATTCAAACCAATAACTTACTAAATTGATACTTGTCGCTACCTAGCCTGGCGTTCAACATTTTGACATTGGTTTGCTCAGTATCAAGATAATGTGACTGTGTGGGATATCGGGTCATGTTGCTCCAGTGGCGCAGCACTATAAAGTCACCTTTAAGTGCACACTGTCACAAGTCAGTACCCGTCCTGATATGACCATAGATGTTGCCAGGATATAAAACAACAAGGCCATCACTCAACCCGTCAGAGTGAGACCCAGTGTGGATCAAACTTCAAAGGCATCCCCCTCTTGGCGTCCAGTAGGTTATGACGTCATGACCTACTTTGAGTGATATCTTGTCACCTATGGAGGGCCGGTGTCGCAGTTTCATTTCCCAGCAGTTGAAGTTCCCACAATTGCTTCTGCGCATGCGTCAACATCTAACGGCATCGTCTGCGCATTGTCAATGGTCGTGAGCAATCTTCACACATAAAAAGTGAAATATCTCTAAAACCAAACCAGCTAGAAACAAATCGCTTGGTACACATATAGAAAACATGTTTACCAACACGATTATATTAAATTGATATGGTTAGGGTTCTGGATTTCTATTAATTTTGAATAATGTTTTGCACTGCGCGTACCGCCAAACTCAACGCATTGTCAATGTTCGTGAGCAATCTTCATGCAGAAAAAGTGAAATATCTCTAAAACCACACCACCTAGAAACAAATCGCTTGGTACACATATAGAAAACATGTTTACCGAAAAGATTATATTAAATTTATAAGGTTAGTCACACTGACACTATAGTGACAGCGATTTGCGGCGATTGGCGATGGTTTAAATCGGGCTAATGTTGACACATGCGCAGACAATGCTTTGACGCATGCGCAGAAGCAATTGTGGGAACTTCAACTGCTGGGAAATGAAACTACGACACCGGACACCGGGGCATACTTCGTCGGTGTGGAGGCGAGGGTGTGGGGGTGTGGGGGCGGGGGCGAGGGTGCGGGGTGACCCTCGTCTGTACGAATTAATTTTCTGTTAAAATAGTTTTTACCCAGCCTAGATAAAAGTGACACCATGACAGTGTGATATATTATATGGCAATCGGAATTGCTTTCTTTTAATGGGGTTTCACGCCCTGGCAACATCGAATGGTTATATCAGGATGGGAACCGACCTGTGACAGTGCGCACTCATGGCGACTTTTATAGTGCCGCCCAACTGTAATAAAAGATATTTCAAACTAAAGCAAGGCGGATTATAATGACCAACATAATAATATATTCATATTTTTCTTTTTTTTTAATTGGCAGAAACTCAAAACCATCGGACTATGCAAATTTAAGGTGAACTTTCAGTTTCAGTGTCAGGCCATACGATTCGGGTTTGCTGTGAATTGTCGGTTGGTTGTTGGAGTTTTACGTCATGGCAACATCTAAGGTCATATCAGGACGGGTACCGACCTGTGACAGTGTACACTCATGGTGACTTTATAGTGCTTCCCCACTGGGAGACCAGGCCACCAGCGCCATGACCTAGTATCATACTTAGTTACATTATCCTGACACTCAGCCAACCAGTCCTTGCCCTATCCTAACAATGCCGAGCGCCTGGGTAGGAAGGTACAAGTATTAATTTTTAAGTCATTGGTTTGACTTGACCAGGAACCCATGGGTTCGAATCCCATGACCTACCAAAATAGGAGGCGGACACTCAACTCATTCGGCCATCCCGTCTGGTCGCTGTGAATTGTCAAATAAAAACTATGTTCAAAAAGGAGAAGCACGCACGCACGCACGCACGCACGCACGCACGCACGCACGCACGCACGCACGCATACACACACACACACACATACATTGCATTCCGTTTTTTTTGTTGTTAGCAGGGCAGTGGTGAGATTTGCACAACCCCAGACTGCGCACGCGTCTTTATCACCAAACTAGCAAACATGCCGAGCACAAGCTCAATGCTGCAGTCTTGCAAGGCAAACAAATCCAGCAGAGAAAAACACCAGCGAAAAAAAGAGTTGAAGATACTTGTGATAGCAACATAACAACTCGATGTTAACCCTTACTTCATACCGATCACCAACCACATTGCTCCTGATGACCAAAGCTGGTCGGATTCTTGCCATACATTTTGTTTCCAAATGCAGATTGCAGTGAAATTATTTCGGGTTAATATTTTACGTGAAATAAAACTCTTCGTGTATGTGCATTCACCCCCCCCCCCCATACCTGAAGCTGTAGCTGTGACCCGGCGTGCTGGGTCATAGACTCAGTCCTTCCTGAGGGACCAGCGGAACCTGGAAAACCCGTATTCATATGATCATGCCTGAAATGTTTGGCTGTCCATGTACCCTTTTTTCTGACATCAGTCAAGCCAATCGGTGACCGCAGCTTTCTATGGCTGCCATCTTGGGTTGCTTTGGGTTTTTTTGGGATTTTAGTTCATTCTCTCTCAATTTCTCAACTATAACTTATAAGCCAATATACACACTGTTCACTGGAACCACCACCATCACAGTTAATTCCTACTGCAGCAGTTTTGGCTGGGATATATGCAGAGTCATCATTCACCGATACTCTGGATAGAGGCGAATCTTTTATCTAATATTGAGCGGTATGAAAGAAACCCTGAAGAAGTTCAGCACCACGCATAAATCTACGTACTGCAACCGTTGCTATACTGCAAGTCATATTCATATATCACTCATGAGGCTCCACAAACAACAAGAAACAAACACCAGCGCTACTTGAATTGCCTCGGGCTTTTTGGCGCACTTTAACAGAGATGAATGCCAAATAGCCTCAAAACAAAACTCTTTCTAACACCGTGGCAGAGGAGGTGCAGAACAGACACGTTATTTTGACACGAATAATTTAAATTGCAATGCCGTGAAAATAAAACCTGTTGTCAGTGTAGAACAATTAAGAGAAGCTTGCGTTGGTACACATTTGAGCTTTTAATGGTGAAAATACAGCAATCCCTTTAGTTCCGCACAACTAAACACAGATAAACACACATAAAAGCAACATGAACACCATTGTATGGCTCTATGAAATGAAAACCATGAGATGTTTTGGCGACTAAGTTGCCCAAAGTGCATCTGGCACTAAATAAATGAACAGGGGGCATGTCAGTGGGTGAATGTGACTTCAGAGATCAACTCACCAGCACCACCAGTACCAGTGGAAACCCCAGCAACAACAGTACCATCAGTACTGGAAACACCCGCAACAACAGTACCACTGGTCCCGGAAACACCGCAACAACAGTACCACCAGTACCAGAAACACCCGCAACAACAGTACCACCAGTACCAGAAACACCCGCAACAACAGTACCATCAGTACCGGAAACACCTGCAACAATTGTACCATCAGTACCGGAAACACCAGCAACAATAGTACCATCAGTACCGGAAACACCAGCAACAGCATTACCATCAGTACCAGAAACACCTGCAACAACAATACCATCAGTACCGAAAACACCAGCAACAACAGTACCATCAGTACCGGAAACACCAACAACAGGACCATTAGTACCGGAAACACCAGCAACAATACCACCAGTACCAGAAACACCAGCAACATTACCACCAGTACCAGAAACACCCGTAACAAAAGTACCACTAGTACCAGAAACACCAGCAATGACAGTACCATCAGTACCAGAAACATCAGCAACAACAGTACCATCAGTAACGGAAATACCTGCAACAACAGTACCATCAGTACCGGAAACACCAGCAACAGTATCATCAATACCGGAAACACCAGCAACAACAGTACCGAAAACACCAACAACAGTACCATCAGTACCGGAAACACCCGCAACAACAGTACCAGAAACACTAGCAACAACATTACCACCAGTACCGGAAACACCAGCAACAACCTTACCACCAGTACTGGAAACACCAGCAACAACAATATCATCAGTACCGGAAACACCAACAACAACAGTACCATCAGTACTGGAAACAAAAGCAATAATAGTACTATCAGTACCGGAAACAAAAGCAACAACAGTAGCATCAGTACCGGAAAGACCAGCACCACCGGAAAGACAGGCAACAACAGTGCCACCAGCACTGGAAAGACCAGCAACAACAGTACCACCAGAAACACCAGCAACAACAGTACCACTAGCACCAGAAACACCAGTACCGGAAACACAAGCAAGAACAGTACAACCAGTTCCGGAAACACAAGCAACAACAATATCACCAGTACAGGAAACCCCAGCAACAACAGTACCATCAGTACCGGAAACACTAGCAAAACAGTACTATCAGTACCGGAAAGACCAGCAACAACAGTACCATCAGTACTGGAAACACCAGCACCACGGGAAAGAACAGCAACAACAGTGCAACCTAAACTGGAAACACCAGCAACAACAGTACCACCAGTAGCACCCGAAACACCAGCAACAACAGTACCATCAGAAACAATGGCAATAACAGTACGATCACCATCCGCAATACTATCAACACCACCACCAACACCCACCAGACGGGATGACCGAATGAGTTGAGCATCCTTCTCCCATTTTGGTAGATCGTGGGATTCGAACCCACTGGTTTGAACCCTGGTGGAGTTAAATGAATGACTTAAAAATGTATGCTTGTCACTTCCTAGCCTGGCGCTCGGCATTATTAGGATATGGAAACGACTGGTTGGCTCAGTGTCACGATGTGACTGAGTGGGATATCGGGTCATGGTGCTGGCGGCCTGGTTTCGCAGTAGGGAAGCACCATAAAGTCGCCATCTGTGTGCACTCTCACAAGTCGGTACCTGACCTGATATGACTGTAGAGGTTGCCAGGACGTAAAACCCTAACAACCAATCAACAACCACCATCAGCACTTTGTGACAGTGCACAATGACGGTCACTTGCATGGTGCTGTAAGCAGGGAGTGGCCGATATTTATTGTTCAACAATATACACGTACACTCGTAAAACACAGTCAATACTACACAATTGATCTCCTACAAAGATGTCCTCCAATGTTAAAGGGGCAGTAACATTACCAATACAGTTTTACTTATTCACAATTATCAAGATCGCATAGGACTAGTTATTGTCTATATATATTGAAACTACCTATTGTCTTAATTAGTTATATATCTTGAAACTGCATATTCTCTTGATTAGTTATATATCTTGAAAGTACATATTCTCTTAATTAGTTATATATCTTGAAAGTACATATTCTCTTAATTAGTTATATATCTTGAAGCTACATATTCTCTTAATTAGTTATATATCTTGAAGCTACCTATTATCTTAATTAGTTATATATCTTGAAGCTACATATTCTCTTAATTAGTTACATATCTTGAAGCTACCTATTCTCTTAATTAGTTATATATCTTAAAGGTACCTATTATCTTAATTAGTTATATATCTTGAAGCTACATATTCTCTTCATTAGTTATATATCTTGAAGATACCTATTCTCTTAATTAGTTATATATCTTGAAGCTACCTATTCTCTTAATTAGATATTTATCTTGAAGCTACATATTCTCTTAATTAGTTATATATCTTGAAGCTACCTATTATCTTAATTAGTTAGATATCTTGAAGCTACATATTCTCTTAATTAGATATATATCTTGAAACTACCTATTCTCTTAATTAGTTATATATCTTGAAGCTACATATTCTCTTAATTAGTTATATATCTTGAAGCTACCTATTCTCTTAATTAGATATATATCTTGAAGCTACATATTCTCATAATTAGTTATATATCTTGAAGCTACCTATTATCTTAATTAGTTATATATCTTGAAGCTACCTATTCTCTTAATTAGATATATATCTTGAAGCAACCTATTCTCTTAATTAGTTATATATCTTGAAACTACATATTCTCTTAATTAGATATATATCTTGAAACTATCTAGTCTCTTAATTAGTTATATATCTTGAAGCTACACATTCTCTTAATTAGATATTTATCTTGAAGCTACATATTCTCTTAATTAGTTATATATCTTGAGCCTACCGATTCTCTTATTTAGTTATATATCTTGAAGCTATCTATTATCTTAATTAGTTATTTAGGCTCAAAAGAGCCAATGGCCACACCAGTCGAGGTGGCCGAATCTGTAGAGCCTGGGCCTCGCATATGGAAGGTTGGGAGTTCGGTTCCCGGTCGAGTCAAACCAATGACCAGGATAATGTGACTGAGTTGGATATCGGGCCATGGTGCCAATGGCCTAATTTCCGAATGGGGAAGCACTATAAAGTCGCCATAACTGCGCATTGTCACAAGTCGGTACCCGTCCTGATATGACCTTAGATGGTGCCGGGACGTGAAACTCCAACAACCAACCAACCAGCCAATGGCCACTGTGGTCAAACTGTACCTATTAGGGTCATCCAGTCCTAATGATCCCTCTGGGCTGTTAGAGCGCCATAGGTCTGGAAATGTCTACAGTTGAACAGGCTTTCTCTGTGAAATAGAACTGAAACACGACTATAGCTGCGTTTACACGGGCGAGTTCAAACGCCTTAGGTAGAACCAGTTGCCTAGATCGGTTTACATTTGCCCGTGTAAACGCACCGCTGAGGCGTTTAGGGCTGAAACGTTTCACCTGAAAAGTTTCATGTAAACCACCTCGGGAAGTGGTTTACGTGAAACGTTTTAGAGCACATATTATAGAATTTAGTCTATGAAACCGCTAGCTATCCACATATATTTTTTTCATCATATATTTTTAGGGTTTCACTGCCCAGCAGAAGTTTTGACCGTTCCAAACCAATACGATTCAGTCCATTCAGATCTAGGTCGAACCCACTCTCTACTGGCGACGTCGACTAACCGAAACTGGCACTGGTTCGTATGGACTTGCTCATGCGCAGATATCGATTTCCTCCTTCAAACTCGGTGTTTGTAAACGCGCCACTAAATCGATTCAGGTAAAACGCTTTGCCTAGATCGTTTTACTTTTTGCCCGTGTAAACACAGCTTAAGATTGTAAGAATCATGAATCACTAATTATAGAGAGGGTTTATAAAGAACCACTTCACTACAATAGCATTCCCACGTAAAGTACAGTAAAACCTCTCTAAATCGACCGACCATGGAACCGATTTTAAATGGTCCATTTAGGGAGGTGGTCGGTTTCGGGAGTTTTTCATTTCATTACAATGGTATTGTATCGACGATCGTTTGGGACCCAAATAAAGCAATCGATATAGAGGAGTGGTCGATCTGTGGATGTGGTCGGTTAGAGAGGTTTTACTGTATTACAAAGCATATGTTGAGTAATAAGGACTCTGCCTTATAATCTACGTAATTCACCTAATTAAAGCTGCATAGTCCGATGAAATATCAAATTTTCAAAACCAAAATAAGTATCTAGATTTGATTCTACTTATCTAACTTAGATACTAATGCAATTATTAAACATTTATTTCTGCATTGAAGGGAATACGGAGTCAATTTAATAGAAGTTTTAGAACCTGTAACTGCAGAACTCTATGGTGTCCGAGTTTTGGCAAGCATGCTGAAACTAATTTTCCATGTTTGCACTTCAAACATCTAAAAAGTTTACCATTTAAAACAAATTAGCTTTAAACTAATGTAAAGTGTAATGTAATGTAATGATCGATCTAATATATTTATCTCAAGAAAAAATACAGAAATTCAAAACCATCGGACTATGCAACTATAGGATCCAACCTAGTAGTGTACTACTAGTAGTACTACTAGTAGTAGTACTACTAGTAGTAGTACTACTAGCTATTAAATGAACTCAGTATTCCCTTCAATGCAGAAATAAACAACCAGAATAGGTGGCCGAATCGGTAGAGTGCATAAGGTCGGGCGTTCGAATCCTAGCCGACTCAAACCAACGACTTATAAAACTGATACTCGGCACTACCTAACCTGGCGCTCTTCATCAATAGGATAGGGTGAGGACTGGTTAGCTCAGTATCAGGATAATGTGACTGTGGAATATGGGGTCATGGGGGCAGCGGCCTGGTCTCCCAGTGGGCAGCACTGTAAAGTCACCATGAGTGCACACTGTCACAAGTCAGTACCCATACTGATATGACCTTAGATGTTGCTAGGATGTAAAAAACCAACCAATCGTCTAAACTAAGACATTTACCTAGACTTCATTCTAGATATCAAATTTAGATACTGGTGCACAATTTACTTTTGTATGCACGCCGAAATTTTCACTTTAAAATGATCTCCAAAGCTAAAGGGGCTGTCACATTAGGTTTTTTTTGCGGGAGCGTATGGCGGCATAGGCGCGTTACGTCATATACGTCGACATACGCTGTATACGCTACTCATACGCTACGCATACGCTACTCATACGCCGCCAGGTCACGGCTTATGTGAAGCGTATGAGGCATACGCCGCCATACGCTTTCATAAATCCGTCCGTCCAAATTTTTTTGTGCATGCTAAAAAAATCTTGACCTATGAGGGCGTATGGCCCATACGCTGCTCATACGCTACTCATACGCCGGCATATGCTCCTCATGTGCTAGGGGTACACCGGCATAGGTTTTTCATACGCTCAACTTGCGTCACCGGCGTATCTCTAGCGTATCTCTGGCGTATGTAGCGTACGCATAACCTATGAGTTACGTATGGGAGCGTACTCCTAGCGTATGCACAGCGTATGCACAGCATATTCAAAGCGTATGCCATAGGTCTCGACATCGAGCTGAGACGGGTCAATCCGACAGGTACCGGACTGTATTTTTTGTATTTAGGACGGTCCAAACATGTGCTCCAACCACTATCAAAAGCAACTACCTGTTAGGAAGCAGTCTCCATATGAAATATGAAGAAATGGGACGGTGCAAACATGTAGGACGGTGCAAACATTAAACCTGCATGTGCATGCTTCCTACATGTTTGGACCATCCTACATGTTTGCACCAACCCATTTCTTCATATATCATATATGGAGACTGCTTCCTAACAGGTAGTTGCTTTTGATGGTGGTTGGAGCACATGTTTGGACCGTCCTACTCTGGATGTCACACAAATATTGTACACTAATACTTAAGATATGATACACTTTGCATATGCTAAGCATAGGTTCCGCTTAGGTTCCGCATATGCTACTCATACGCTCATCCGCTATGCATATGCTATGCATATGCTACGCATATGCTCCACATGCCAATCAAAGCCGTCAAAACATCTCACAGTACGCTCACATACGCTCCTGGTACGCTCCTCATACGTTCCTCGTACGCTCCTCATACGTTCCACATACGCTCAAACCCACCCGAAAGTTCACCGAAGGTCATCATAGGCCGGCACCCACACGACTTACGTAGGTTTTCAATACGCTCCCGCCATACGCCATAATGTGACAGGGCCTTAACCCGTAACAAATAAAAATGATGTCAACCTTAAATAAAGTAGATTATAATGACCAACCCATAGATCTACCCCCCCTCCCCCTAAATGACAGAAACTCAAAGGCATCGAATTATGCACCTTTAACCTGTAACTTAGTGACAAGTTACACAATATTCGATGATTACAGCCAGTTATGGCTCATCAATCCGCTATCACTTTCTATCGGTCCTAACCAGACGGATAAAACTGATTGTAAAAATATACAGTCTTTCGGTCATGATAGATAAGCTTGGAAACATATCAATATCTCGGGCGACGGAGTTGGGGACCATTGTTATTTAATAGCGACGCAATGTGTGCCCACTCGGTGTGTGACATAAATAACTATGTGGAAATGTTATGACCCGCGGTGACCGGTATGATGTCCGGATATTAAGATATGGTTATTAATTACAGAAATGTTCCCTCCATGCACCAGGAAGAGAGCAAATGGAGAGGGGCATATATTAATGCTTACTGTAACTGTATGGTGACTACTTGTTACCACGGGACCGCACCTCCCTTGGGGTTGAGTGATAGGGGCCCCCCCTTGGGTGGCACTCCTCCCAGGCTGCAGAGGTGTCTGATTGGCCCAGTCACCCTTGTCCTCCTTGCACTTGTTAGACAGACACACTCACTCTAAAGATACTAAAGGACGCAGTGCACCACTGAGCTGTGTGTACCACCCATGGCACTTAGGTTCAATGGGCTGTAGGCACTGATTTAGACTAAACAAGCAGGAACCATCTGGGTCTGTGTGGCAGGTTGTAACTGAGTCAGGGTGGCAGGTCACTAGTAGGTGAACAAGAGTTGTAGCAATAAAGCTCAACCTTATCACTGTCAATCTTGCCTTACTTGTCTTCCCTTTCTTACTTATGAGTTGTTTTGGTATTTAGTGGGTGGGTACTGGCAGACCGTTGCCAGGATCCTCCTGATAGTAGTGAGTATGAAGATGAGTAAATGGGGCGGCCAAACCAGATATTCTTCATGATGTCGGACCAGTCAGCCCAATACCACTTATTGGCAGTTTGCGTGTTCTTTGTTAAAAAACACTTAAAGTTCAGCTTCCACTAATCTAAAGGAATAGTGCTTGAAAGCATAAATCATTTAATAAACGCCTTATTGCCCATCGCTCAGTGATCAGAATGCCTTTATCTCAGTGATCAAAATGCTGTTAACTCAATGTCAGTGATCAGAATGCCTTTCACTCAATGATCTGCCTTTATGTCAGTGATCAAATCAAAATCCCTTTAACATAGTGATCAAAATATTTTTAACTCAAATTCTTTTTGTTCGTGGGGGTGTGGGGGGGGGGGGGTGTGTGGAGAGATTATAAAAGGAAAGTTTGTTTTATTTAACGACGCCTCTAGAGCACATTGATTTTTATCATCGGCTATTGGATGTCAAACATATTGCCATATTTCTTTGGAGGAAACCCACTGCCGCCACATAGGCTACTCTTTCCGATAAGCAGCAAGGGGTCTTTTATATGCACTTTCCCACAGACATGACAGCACATACCACAGCCTTTTATGAACCAGTTGTGGACCACTGGTATGGGGAGGTGGAGATTTTATTCCTTAATATAGTTTATTTTATTCCTTAATATAGCTTATTTTATTCCTTAATATAGTTTATTTTATTCCTTAATATAGTATATTTATCAAGGGAGAATAGAGTTTACTAAAGGGGCTGTCACAT
>JASIRB010001109.1:10363-104348 GCA_030323885.1 Branchipolynoe longqiensis | reverse complement strand
CACAGGGAGCCCATGTACTCTGCGAATGTGGCTTCACCCACTGCGACTTTCTCCCTCTTAATCCTGCGAGTTACAAATAAATGTGGCAGTAATGCAGATTTACCTTTTTTCTTTCCGAGTTCATTAATGGCATCGGTGTGTTCGTTGCTTGATGGGTCCCTGTTGAGCCTAGCTGACTGCGTGTGTGCCGCTTCGGCTTCTTGGCAGCAGTCATCGTACTGCGTGTCATCATATATTTGGTGTTTTTCGGCATGTGTGGGGATGCGTGGTTTCCTCCTTGGTGCTGGTGTGGGTTTGAAGGTTGGTATCTCCTGTTTGTGCGTCGGTGGGCGCCAGCTCACCATCGGCGCACAAGCGCCGCCGGTGTCACTGTCACTGTCACTATCCGATGTCTCGACATGGGTGACTGTGTGTTTTTTCCTGTGCCTGCCGGTCTCCAGTGCCTCCATTCTGGCGACCATCTTGGCTTCGAAGTTGTGCATCTGTTCTGCCATCGCAGCTTCCATGGCTTTGATGAGCTTGTCGTTGTTGTTTTTTGACTGTGAGGTGGCCGATGCATTTTTAGGTGTAGACGTTTTTTCTGTCATGGTTGGCTGATCAGTATCGTCATTGTCGTCCTCGCTGAATATTTTGCTCTCCTTTATGAGCTTTGGTCGTCCACGATTTTTGGGTGCCTTGTTCTGCTTGTTGTTGCCTGTCTTTTTAGTTGTCTTCCTAGCTGTAGGCATGTTGTTGAGACGAAAGCTGGTCGATATTAAGGACGGCAGCTGCGTTGGTTCTTGTAATGGTTTGTGTCGTTGTTAGTAATTCTGTTAGGTTTTTTAGGCTCCTAGGATAGGTAGCAAAATTTATAAAAAGCCGGTAATTCAGTAGAGTGGCGTAAGATAAATGGCGTGATGTAAGATGTGAGATAAAATGGCGTCAACTGAAGATTAAACCGGCAGAGAATAATGTATATGATGTAATAAATAATATATAATAATTATAGTACTCTGGTATAAAGGAGATTTGGGGAGAATAAATGAATGAGAAAGTATATCATGTTATAAATCCCGGTAATTGAGTCCAATGGTGTTGAATAAAAAAAAAGCCGTATTGTAAAATGTCAGATAAAATTGGGGCCAATGAAAACTACACCGGCACAGAGAAATTAATGAGTAAAGGAACGTAAAGATGATACTGGCGTAAAAAGTTTTTGAGACATATATATGCTGGCTGAAGCTGCGATGGTTGTAGGATTAGATGGTTCTACGTAGTGGACGTGGTTCTAGGAAAGAAAGCTGTCAACCCCAATGCAGCCTTGCTTCAATGTGACACCGGCAGCGGCAGTATCAAATGTCAGTCACACACCACAGAACCTTCTAGCAGCAGAAAACACAATAATTAGGTAATATTTGTCCTGCCCTTAGAATTCTGCCTCGCCGTCAATCCTTTTGTCTAGTTTGTGTGTAGTTGCAGTGGTTATCGTGGCATAAAGGTTTTTGACACATATGTATGAATATATATATATATGACCACCGGTACGCCGTCACTCAATGTAGCTTTGCGTCAACATCACTGTCACTCCCAATGCAGCCCTGCTTCAATGTCACACCGGCCACTGGCAGCACAACAAATTTTAGTAAAGCGTATCGGTAGAGCTATACGTAGTTATCTCGCCGCCAATACAGTAATTAGTCAAGCGTGCCAGTGTAGAATGCCGGGGCTCCACTCAGTTAGTTCATAAGGCATTCAGACACAATGTATAGTAATGAAAAACGTGTACACCGATGTAGGTTTCCTTGGTGGCTGCTTCTATCCTGAGTGTACTAGATAAATCATAGATAAATCATAGGTAACTCCACGGCGCAGTTAAACCAATATGTAGCTATCTCGCCGCCATTACAGTATTGCGAGTGTACAATGCCGGCGCTCCACTCAGTTACAGTTCATAAGGCATTCAGACACAACGTATATTAATGAAAAATGTGTACGACTAGCCTGACGCCGATGTAGATTTTCTTTGGTGGATGCTTCTTTGCTGAAAGTCGGGTCGATGTTACGCGAAGGGGTGCTGCGATGGTTCTGTGTAGTGGACGTGGTTTTAGGAAAGAAAGCTGTCAACCCCAATGCAGCCTTGCTTCAACGTGACACCGGCACCGGCAGTATCAAATGTCAGTCAACGACAGATGTCGATGTTACTCGAACGGGTGCTGCGATGGTTCTATGGACACATTTCATGGCGAAGTTCAGGTCATTGTCACCACCTACCGGGTTGGTCAGGAACTAAATAGTATTCCTGCAGATGGCGGGTCAGTAGTATCATTTCGTCCAGTCTCCACCGAGAATTACCCATGTTAATTATAACATGTACAATGACGCGTAAATGGAGAACTTAAATAGGAGAGCTTCACTCGATCGTTAATTTGGAAATTATAATCAGAAGCTCTACCGGTGGAAGAAGCTGAATCATTTCTGAGATATTGATAGTGCCATAGTTCATTTCTATTCTTTTCACAGAACGCGTTTCGATGAGTGGTACCAATTCCGCTGTGTTCGCTATCATTATAGGCATCGGTTATTGCTTGCAATGAATCAATCCAGTTGAAACTATGTCTTGCTTTGAATAATCTTGCCAAGCGTGCCCGATGTGATTGAATTACTCATTCGGCCATATGCGCCTTAGTCTCAGTATTCAAAGTAGTAAAATGATTGATGTTTAGCGACTTTAGATAATTACGCACCACACTCGCTATGAATTCCGATCCTCGGTCAGAGCGAATATTTTTAGGAGGAGGCGGATTGCTTTTAAATATGCTTTCAAAAGCTGTTTTAACTGTGGCCGCTTGAAGAGAGGTTTGGTTTTTAAAAATCTGGTAAAAACATCACTACACACTAATATGTAAGCATATCCGGAATTATGATCTTTATAAAACACCATAGAAAGGGTATCGACATCAAATTGATAATGTTTATTGGATGCTATTAATCGTTCTCGTTTATATCTATGAGGGGCTCTCTTAAAAATTGAAAATGTTTCTTGAGCACACAACCACTCACGTATTTTGCCAAGTGAGATTTTTAATTTCTTCTCCTTTTTAACTTCAGTGTATTGACACCCGATAAACTCCCCGGATGATTGGGGGTGAAGGAAACCTCATGGAGATAGCGTTTCTCCTCCTCTGTCAACGCTTGTCTCCGGTGGAGAAGTACTTTCACCATTCCGCATTCACTGTATGTCTTCTACGCTGTTTAGTGGTCCTACCAGGTGAAAGGGAAGATGTATAGGCGGAAGAAGAAGAAGTTTTCGCGGCTCTCTTCTTTTTGAGAATCTCCTTCTTCTTCTTTTTAGCGTTACACTACAGCTGGCCAGCATTGAAAACAAGCCTGAATACCCAGGCTTATATGCTATGGACAGTATAAATACAGCCTCAATAACAAAAAAAAATTTAAAACAACAACAAAAAACGTTACTTGATTTTCCACTGCTTGTTAGCATGCTTTCTATATCTCTCCATTTTGAAATGTTTTTGCTTGGAATTCCAGGAGGAGGAGGAGGAGAAGAAATCCGAAGAGGACTTGCTCGTTTGCGACTCCTCAGTTGTCTGTCAGAACGCTCCACGTCGCTCGAAACGATTGAAGGATGCATCAAAGGTGAGACACTTTCTTTTTCTTTCTTCTTCTTTTTCTCATTGTCAGTGTTGTTATCATTGCTTACACCTTCTTCATCAACAACTCCACTGACAGCATCATCCCCACCACCACCACCACCACCATCACCACTACCCGAGTCAAGAAGGTTATTCTCATAATCGAATGGTTCGCTTTTAGTTTTACCCCCTTCCTCCTCCTCCTTCTTATATCGGAGGTATGTGTCATATGTTATTGTAACATATTTCTTCATAATAGAACGTCTAACAATCTCGGCTTAATTGAAATGAATATAGCATACAACTTTTTATGATGGAGTTGAAGAAGTCGTAGTTTGACACGATTATTCAAATGAATCAGATTATGGATTAGTTTCTTATGTTTCTTCAATAATCGGTTAGTGGCTTTGGAAACTGATAATCGTGATAGAGCAAGTAAAATCTCTGCAATGCAATCGATCTGTTTCCAGCTTGCGGTCACCAGTAAAGCTTTAGCTTGCTTGGGTTGTGTCTTCAACAACAACAAAATATAATCCTTGCAATGTTGCACTCGATGTGATGACATGCTGTCTGTCCGAGTGCATTACTACTACTACTCTTCACACTCACACACGCGCGCATACATGCTTCTTCACTTATGTGTGCGGACACACATACACACATACACACATACACACAATCACTCTCACTATGGAGTATAGGAAATTAAGTTCTTTCCTAAAAAGATGTTAGTGTGTATTTTTGAACGTAAGCGAATTGATGCAGTAACATCTACCACATCTCGAGGATGCATACAAATCAACAGATAACCAAATCTTTTAGTTTCAACAGCGTCTTTATAGCTATCCAACAACAATCTCCCCAAATTAGTATGTGAAGCGACTCGTTGTATCTGACGCATGTCTCTTGAATTATTCATTATAAACATATACTGCAGATTCAAAGAAATGGTTCGAGAACATTTACCTTGTTCATATACATTGTGACTCACCATAATCACTGAACATCCATGATGATGACTAAACTTGCTAACTAGATGTTGAGCTCCTAAGTTGTTTACAACTTCTTCATTTAGATCATCTAGTATAATCAAATTGTGTTGGGATAAATCTGAAAAGTCAAAGATCTTTTCTTTTGATGGAAGACCCTCCATGAATTCAATATCCTTAAACTCCGATTCCATTTTTGCAAATAAAGGTTGTTCCACCCCATAGCAATAGAGTGTTTTATGAACAGGAAGCTCAAATAGTGTTTGACGTTCAGGTATTATCCTATGAATCAATGAAGTTTTTCCACTTCCAGTGATTCCACTCACACTTATTGTCGCTGGAGATTTCATTCCCTGAAATGAGTGATTATCCACTTCAATTGTCACGATCGACATAATCGAATGTAGGCGGTGGTGGTGGTGATGGTGTTGGAGGTGGAGGTGGTGATGGAGGTGAAGGAGATAATTATGTATATGGTGAGACATTAATCGCATGAGGGATGCTGGGGTTGTGAGCTTCACGTTGTGTGAGTAGGGAAATAGGTTAGAATAAAGTTGATAAAGGTGAAGATTATGAGGAGGAGGAGGAGGAGAAGGATGTTGATGAATGTGGAAATTTAAGTGTAAGCCAAAAACGTTCAATGAAATTACGCCCATTCATCTCTGCGGGATTGGAAAGTTCACACATTCCGTGTCCAATTCCCGCAGTCCACATTTTATCATATCGATCACCCGGATGAATAATTGTAACCCCTGAGGGGAGTGAATTCAACTCTGTCAATATTCTACTTCTGATTTTCATTAATTTCATGTTTAGTATTGCAACCATCTTTCTCTCTCGCACATCACTCCATGCTTGTTTCTCTTTTTTTTGTATTGATGATGAAGATGATGATGTTGATGATGATGATGAGGACATGAGATCTCTTGCTAAAAACTTTGCTTTGGTGTGATGGGAGAACACAATGCGAGCAGCAATAGAGTAACTACTATGGAACAGAGCCTTCTCATAATAGAATAACTGCCAACAACATTCAAAGGATTTTCCAAACTTGTCAAGTTTCAGTGGAAAATGATTTGACAAGCAGCTAGTTAAAGGTATAATGAAGGAGTTGTAATTTGTCCATGGTATGAGCGACATTTCCAATGGAAGTGTGTCTATCCCATTTTTCATCACATGTCTCTTAATGTATAAAAAAGTAAAACCTGTTCGTCGTTCCTTATATGTCCAAACCGAATTGTGGCGAGCTCTGAATCCTGTATTTATAACCGATCCACTCTCATTTCTAAATAACGCATCTGCATAAAACCCTTCAGCAGAAGTACGATTCTTCATTAAACATCTTTTATTAATGGATTTACAAGATATAGGATTTCATTCCACTCTCTCCCCCACCATCAACTGACTTTATAAGCAGATATGTTTTAGAATTCAAACAATATGAAGTAGTTGCCGTATACTCTTTCTTAAAGATTCCGATCTCACGTTTATCATGTTCACGATGTTTCTTACAGCAATCTCTAGGTAAATAGAAACCATTTTCCCTTTTAAAGTATCCATAATCATTACAATGACCATAAAGCATACTCAAAAACTCTTTCTTTCTCGATGGTTTCACAACATAAATGAGATCTCTCCCATAAATTGACATACATACAAACTATCCGTATCACAATGGGTTAATTCAAAGTCGCTTCTATCAATGAATTTAATTAGAAAGCAGTAATACCATTGTAAAAGAACTAACTTAGCGGTATTTAAAACAAAGAAACCGAGTTGCACTGGGATGTCTAAGCGAATTGATCGTTTACACTGCTCAATCCCAAAAATGTCATCATCTAGTTCAGTCATATTTTTGAAGAGTTTTGAATTAACAGCTAATTTCGCTTTTTGAATAGAATTCACATAGGAAATATTTGTATGCTTTGTCTTATCCATCAGGAGACTTCCATAACTCGCATTACCCATAACCTTTGCTGTCTCACCCTTAATTTGAAAATCAGGATTCGAATCTGATTCCTTATGTGAGTTTCTAATAAAATCACAAAATCCTCTAAAGCAGAACTCTAATTTCCACTCAACAACCTCCCAAATTTTTGTAACTAGAAGTTCCATACTAAGATAGAATTGTAATAGCTTAGTAGCTAGAAGTAACCGCTCACCTCGCATTCCACCCACCAGAAGTCGACGTGTGTTCACAGGATCTTTTGAAACTTTCTTAAATGCGAATTGAGGCATGAGGGGACTCCACTCATTCAATGGAATGTCGACATTACAAAATATAGGAGACATTTCTGAAAAGAATTCTTTAGGAGAGATCTCCTGCTCCTTCCCTTTAGGCCACAGAGCGGGAACGTGAATATCCACCTCCACCATACCTGTTAACTCCCCACTCTCAACCACGTTCAGGATGGTTTGTAGAGAAACGCTGTGGGGGTGTTTAATGTAGAATGGTGGGAGAAATTCATTTGCAGCTTGTGCTATGGAGTTATTCTCTCGCAAAAGCTTTTTAAACTCACATTCATAAAGCACCACCAAATTAAATCCGCACTGTCGAATCTATTGTTCTCTAGCCAAAGTCTGAAGATGGGACTCTTTCTGCTTTTTGTCTCTCGCTGTTGATTCTGTGGTGTTGGTGTCGGAGGTGGTGTTGGAACGAAAAGAACACTCACTTGGTGGATGACCATGATACCAACATCCGTTAAACTCATAAATGGTGTGGGTTTCTCGACAGTATCCATCAGCGAAATAGGGTCCAATTTGAAACTCTTTTCCAGTGTTGATCTTATGCTCAATTCTAATATTATTTGTCTGAGATTCCAAATTCATCTATTTATACATATCAAGATGTTTCCAGGTACACTGAGGTTTAAAGTTATTTTCTACCTTTCGTCTAAAAGGAAACAAAACAGGAAGTTTTTGTGAGAGACAATATAGATACATCGCATTAGAGTCATAACCTTGTATAGAACGACAGGGTTTCTCAGGATTATTGCGTAGAACCGTCTCACCCACCTTAGCATATCTTTTAAAGATTATACTTGGTCCTCCAAAAGCACAAGTCTTGATCTTGGTATAAAGATCCGAATCTCGCTCACAAAAACTTGAAAAGAAGCATTCATTCTCTTTGGCGCACTGGAATAGCAATCTTCGTGCTATTCCTGGTGCGGAGATTGCGGTTTTTAATGGATCAATTCGCATAAATATATCAAATGCTAACATATTTTCTACAGTTGTAACACATGGTTTTGTATCTAGATTTGCATAGTAAATTAGGAAATCACGAAAGGAAGTCATTCCCCGCTCCTTCCAAATTGATTGTAAATCATTATATTTCATGCGACCAGTCTTTGGTGTAGTGGAATTGCAATCACCTTTCCTTTCTCAGTCTAGGTATTCCTCCTCTAACACATTGACACTTTTGAGTTTAGAATAGAACGCCTCATATTCAGGGAGTGTGGGATGAGAAAGTTTTGAAAAGTTGGTTAACCACTCATAAGGTAGATAACTCTTGAAATTGGGTGCTGAATAAGCGATGAGAAATTTGGAATAACTACTCCCGCTAGCAAGAAAAATACTCATGTCTAAAAATGCAAACTTTTTGGTTACAATAGCGCTGTATTGATTTGCTTTTTTAACAATATAGTTCAACTCACTCCCAAGTTTGAAGTGTTTGGGGAAAGCGGATCGCACAGCTGGAAGATCATATCTACTAGAGTTAAAACCAAGGCAAGGAAGGGTGACGCAATAAGTGTTAAACCATTCTTTTAACCGTTCTATGGAATTCAATATTCGCAATCTTATCTTTTCAGCACACTGTTCCTGCACGCAATAGGATGAAGGCGTCATCCTCATCAACGCTTTAGACGATTCTCCTCCTCCTCCTCCTCCACTTCCAGACTTCTTCTTCATGGGTGAGTTTTCTCCTAACTCCATATCATTCGCTTCAGTAGAGGAAGACATCTCTTCATTGTCATCATTAGTATTATTATTAATGAAGTTATAATTATTAGTGTAGTTATAATCATCATTATCATCATCATCATCATCAACACCAATATCATCATCATCATCATCATCGATATCATTAACAACTTCATACTCCTCCTCTTTAACTCTCACAATTGGAATATAGGAAGGGGTGGAGCTAGTAAGAGGTTGACTATAAGAAATACATAACTCATCTAGTTTCTTATGTATAGATTCCCAGCATGTTTTTGATAGTGCTTTCAACACTTCCTGTATCTCACTCAGGTAAATCTCCATCTTAGAAAGCAAGAGATTAAAATTTTCGTCAATTATGCATTTAGGTTCTAAATAACCTGGAACATTTGAAGAAATGCTAACACAAATGGGTTTGTGTTCTGTACACCACTTTAAATTCCTTTGCTCATCATCATCATCATCATCATCATCTTCATCATTTCCATCCTCAACAACATCTACACCACCACCACCACCACCACCATCTCCAACACCAACTTCTAATTCTCTTTGCTCTTGGTGCTGAATATTTTTGGCTGGTAGGAGACATTCAAAATCGTAAACCGCAAACCAGGGAAAGTTTTGCAAGTGAAGTTCAGTATCTATATTCAAACTATCTCGCAACTCCTCAAATATAGTTTTTGAAGGTGAATACATTCCTCCTGGATAGATAAAACTCACCCTGTTTGCACAAACTTTCTCATGTCTTATGAGTTTGTGTTTCAAAGAGAATAGTTTATCACAATTCCTGCAAGCATACTTACTAGCATATGACTCCATATTCGAGATATAACCAAAATGTGAATTGAATAGATTAAGATTGAGGGGGAGGGAGTGAGAGGAGAATTGAGAGGAGTAGAGATATGCATGAATCGTCTTCTCGCAAAGAGTAAACATTTATACTAACACTAAAGCATGATTCCAAATTTGACAGATCTTCTAATGATACGCCTGCAAAACTCCTTTTCTTACTCTTGTGGAATTCATTCCAAACCGGATTGAGGAAAAATAACCATTTGTCACATAGTTTCATAACTATGCTTCGCAACTTATGTATATTCCTCTCTCTATGATAAGCTAAGCAATGGAAAAAACATAGTTGATCTTTCCCGAGATTGGATTCACTAATTCCTTCCGCATCTAGGAAGTTATTTATAGATAGTTTTTTTTAATGTAATCTGGAAAAATAAGGGAATTGGATCTCCCAATCACAAAAGATTTTCTAAAAACATAATAATTGACATTAGTAATGTAAACCTTGTGCCATTTGGAATTCTCACCCACGGCTTGAATTAAACGTTCCACATCAATCTTTCTAATATGATCAAATAAGCGCGTTAGATCGGCTAGGTTATTAACAGAGCGTGGAAAATTGAATATTGTTGAATTAAAATAAGCGGTAAAATAACGATATTCACCAGTTTCAATCGACTTCAAAATTAAACCAAAAGCAAAATTTATCTTAAATGAGTTCTTTTCAAATTCATAAATACAACGAATGTGTTCTTCTAATATCAAACTATCTCCAGTATAATCCACCATGGGGAAATTATAGATACCTCTAACCCTTCCAATATTGTGAGCTGCTAGAATAGTGTCACAATTTTCTGTATAAACCACTTGTAAAGGAATGACAATTATCTCTCCTTCTCCCCAGGGTGGGGGGATATTTGAATCTGTCATCCATGGTTCTGGATGCGGTTGACTCCCTTCTGAAGCGTGAATCCATCTATGGGAAATCAAATGACGCCATGATGTGAAATGCTTACCACAATCTTCGCAAGTAATGGCGGAATGAGATTTTGAAACAGAACCGGGTTGGAATACTCCACTTGAATCTCTCTGTCTTTTAAAAGAGTTTGTTTTTTCATTCACACCACCACCACCACCACCACCACCACCACCATCACCACCAGCAGAATATTCATCATCATCATTAGTATCAGTTCTCATGAATCGTGAAGAAGAAGAAGAAGAAGATGGGGTGGGAGTTGTGACATAATCAGCGTGATATAACCGCATATGCTTATTGAGAAGTTTACTATTTCCAAATGTCACAGAACATAGAGAACATTTAACACAATGCATCTTCATATGGTGAAGTAGTTCATTCATGTATGAATATTCTTAACCACATTCTCCACACTTATAACAAGAAGACCTTGTGGAAACATCTTTCCCAATTTGTGAAATAGGTGAACAAGGGGGTGAAGTGGGTGTAACTCTCTCAATTTTACATCTGTTCTCATATCTTCTTTGACCAAACAGGGAGTGGAAAGTTTGCCGACAGTGAATGCAAGCCAGCGATTGAAGCTCTGCACGACAGGTGAATACAAGTCGCTGATGCTTCGCCAAACTTGAGATAGTCTTGAAGATCTTCGAACACGAGTCACACGAGAAATGCTGAAAGGATGAAGAAGGATGGGGGGATATATATATATATATATATCAACATTTATTGTAAAAAAATAATAATATATATACATCCGATTCCATTTGACTGCGCTGAGTATATATATATTAAATACAAAATATGTATTACAACATATTTTTATTTTGAAAAAATACATAAATTTAAATAAGTTCATAAATTAATCAAATATATATATCATCAACATTTATTGTAAAAATAATATATACATCCGATTTCATTTCACTGTGCTGAGTATATATTAAATACAAAATATGTATTGCAACATATTTTTTATTTTGAAAAAAAAATATCTAAATTTAAATAAGTACATAAATTAATCAAATATAAATAAATAAGATATGAGTAAACATACCTGATGTTTTCCCATGTTGTTCTTCGCTTAAATATTGATGTTGTTCTTCACTTAAATATTGATGTTATTTCATCAAAACTCCCTCACTAACTGATATGAAGTTACCTCTGAAAGCGTCTACCAACTAGCTCAATGACGTCACCGCTTCGGGTTTTCGGAGGGAGGTTTGGGGGGGAATCGATCTATTTTTAGCAATAACATCCATCATCCCCAGCACCACCTCCATGCTCAATGACGTCACCATTTGGGTTCGCTGGGGGGGGGGGGGGATGATGGGGGTGGAGGTGGCAGATGTTACCGCGCTGAAAATGCTCAATGACGTCATCGGATGGGTTCGATGGGGGCGAATGATGGGGAGGTGAAAGTACAACGTCTGAACACTTTGACTTCTGGATACTGAATGGTTTATTCACGGCCTAGGACTCGCTGAACCCGCCGGCTAAACTTTCCATGACGTCATCTCATTTGCATAATCCTTTGTCCAAACCTCTGCATCTCGTTAACATATATTAGCCACATGCCTATATGTCTATTACGCATATATCACATCCCCCCATAAAGTATTTCTGAAACATGGAATGTTTCAAAATAACCATAAAAATATAACCACATAACAGTCAAACGAATGCACAACAACATATATGCATACTTAACTGAAACACAAGTCCTTGCAAATGTCCGAGCGCCCTATGGCACTGAAGTCCTTCAACTGTCCGGCCGTAATGCCTCATGTTATAAATTGTCCATTACACATTAAATATCAAAACACAGCTGAAAATATAACTTAATCCTACATGCACATGCTATACGTGTACACACCCAATCTACACTGAGCTACTACAGGTCTAACCTGCTCGCCGGCCTAATCAGCCGACCTGATATACTTAGATTAGCCGCACTGTTTACATTCGGCAATGACGCTGACCTACTTTGCGTTTGCCCGACCGGTTCGGGCCGCCCCCCCAAAGCTGCACTCTGTTTCTATATAACATATTACCTGACTCATTCAAAATTTGATATTCTCTCCCAGAAATACCAGTCTGACCCAAAATAACCCCTTTTTTCCATTCCCCAGCATGATTTTTGTATTTTCATAGGTTTGTGTGGCTTTCCACACTTCTTGTCATGAATTATCCTTCAACGTCAAAATGATCCTTCAATGCTTCAATGACTGTGACAGACGACGTATCGCCCAACAGCATCACCTCTGGATATTTCGTGTAATAATCTACAGTTATCAGGTCATTTTTATGGTTTAACTCAAACAAGTCTGCACTGACTTTTTCATACGGTTGACAGGCGATCGGGTGATTTATCAACGGCTCGATATGCAAACTTTTCCAGTTGTTTTGGCAAGTGTCACATTGACTAACCTTATCCTCAATTTGCTTGTTCATATTGGGCCAAAACATACAGTCCCGCGCCAGCTGCTTGGACTTCGTCACCCCCAAGTGTGTCTCATGTAACGCCTCAATCATTTCACCGTGGAGACCCGGAGGAACCACCACCCGATTGGCTTTCATGACCAGATTATTTTCTATCGTTAACTTGTGTTTGTGTGGGATGTACTGTCTCAGATACGGCAGTGTCTGTATGCGTGTAGTGTCCCGCCCATCTTCAATGTGTGAGATCAGCATGGACATGGATACATCCTTTTAATATTCTCTGACAATCTTACTCAACAAACTTGACGATTGAATGTCCACTGTGGCAACGCAGAATGTGTCATCGAACAGGTTACCATGACCTACTTTGGCACTATGCGCACTGGACAACGTGTCTGCAAAAAACATCAAAGAACCCTTCACATGACATAGCTGAATATTGTAATTTTGCAACCGCATTCGCATTCTCTGCATCTTAGCCGAAAGTTTATGAATTGGTTTCTGCATTATCGTCACTAACGGCTTGTGGTCTGTTTGAATGTGAACTTCTTTGCCAAAGATATAGTCATGAAACCTCTGGCATCCGAAACATATGGCAAGCATTTCTTTTTCAATAGTGGCATAGCCACACTGCGCTGAGTTAAGCGCGCGAGATGCGAGTGCGATTGGCTTGTCATCTTGCATCAACACGGCACCTAAACCTGACTGACAAGCATCTACTTGGATAACAATGGGTTTCTTGACATTGTAATACAACAACACAGGAGCAGTTCTTAACTTTTCCTTCAACTTATCAAACACGCCCTGCTGTTCGGTCTGCCAGTGCCACGCAACATCCTTAGCCAGGAGCGTGCGTAGTGGTTTGGCTATCTCGGACATGTTGGGTATAAACTTGTGTACATATCCAACCATGCCCAGGAACCTTTGGATGCCTTGTTTGTCATGCGGCTCTGGCATGTCAACTATCGCTTGTATTCTGTCTGGATCAGGCTTCACACCCTGCTGGGTAAGTTGATGACCTACATACTTCACTGTAGTCTTACATAGCAAAGATTTTGTTTCATTCAATTTAAGGTTAAACGACCTAGCTCGGTCCAAAATTGCTCGGAGCCGCTCGTTGTGTCCCTCAACCATTAACCCATATACCAAAATGTCGTCCGTGACTATCCCGATACCGGGTATATCGCCCATGACACGGTGCATTTCCTGAATAAAAATGTCACCGGCTGTTTTGATGCCAAAAGGCAAGCGGGTGTACCTGTACCGGCCCCACGGTGTATTAAACGTGCACAGAAGTGAACTTTCTTCGTCTAACTCTATTTGCTAATACCCTGTCATTGCATCCAAAACTGAAAAATATTTTGCATCTGCCGTTTTGGCAATAATTTCATCAATCGTCTTGGTAGGGAATGGCCCTCTCTTTATTGCTTTGTTCAACTTAGTCGGATCCAGACAAATCCTTATCTTGTTTGGTTTTCTTACGATAGTTATGGAGTTAACCCACTCGGTAGGTTCATCTTGTTCAACTATGACACCTAACTCTACCATGCGATCAAGCTCACGACGTACCTTATCCTGAATGGCAAACAGAATCCGTCTAGGCGGTTCAACAACAGGTTGTACAGATTTATCCACATGAATGACAGCATTTGCTTTGATCAACCCCAAACCCTGAAACACATCTTTGTATTCGCTTACCAGCTTCTCCGCCCTGGCGCTGGGACTGTTCGTCGGCTTGGAAATGTTCGTCGGCACAGCACAGTGCACCTCATCCACCCGCGCCAGCAGGTTCAATGTCACACAAGGCATGCTTGCCCAAAATAGGCTGACAGTTCCATACCACTTGGAACTTGAACACTCTGTCGTTGACATCAAGCAGCGCCTCCCCGTCGGGAGTGATCCGATGACCCGAGAATGTCACCAACGAACACATGGTGTTCGTCAGCGGCCCCGGAGCAACTCTGTCGAAGACGTACCTCGGCAGTACGTTCGCCTCCGACCCAGTGTCGAGCTTGAACTTGACAGGGCAACCGTTCACCCGGACGATCGCGTACCACAGCTCGGTGTCTTGCCCGGCACCACGGTCCACAGCACCGACGAACAGATCCGTTGCCAGCACATTGACCTCCGCCGGATCCGGGTCTTCCTTATCATTGTGAGGGTCGGGCTCTTCAACAGTAAGCTTGTTGACTCTGCCCAGTCTGCTCCTGCAGACCTTACTGAAGTGCCCGATCTTCTTGCAGGCTATGCAAGCCTTGCCTTTCACTGGGCAGACTCCCCGGCGGTGTTCATATCCACAGTTCTGGCAGCGGATCTTGAACTCTCCTGCACCGGCGGCGCCGGCATTCCAAGATGGCGATTTCCAAGATGGCGTCGACGATGACCGAACCGCCGGTGCACCGGTATGCGCAGTAGCATAGTTCCTCAGAAAATCAATCTCCTTACTTTCAATGTCTGATTTGGTGTCCTCTGAACTGAGATCTGAACTGAACTCACTCATTTCACAAATGCTGACACATTTTCCCAAAGTTAACTCAGTAGTTTGCAGCAGTTTGTTACGTAAATTAACATTTCTCACACCAGTCACTAACCGATCGCGCAACAGCGACTCCTCCACCGTACCATATTCTCAATCCTTCACCCTATCTCTTAATGCCGTGATATACGTAGCCATATTTTCTGTAGCCTGATTATGCGTATTAAACTTGTATCTTGTGATAATGAGACTGCATTTGCCTACACAATATGTTTGAAATGCCTCCATGAGTGGCCTGATCCTGTCTTGATCAGCGAGCGCGATATCCATATTGGCGAAAACTTTTTGCGCTTCTTTGCCAGCGACGTGAAGAAAGATGCAGCATTGCACTCGTTCTGTCTTCATTATGACACCTGCAGCTGTGGCATATATGTCATATGCTCTGATCCATGTTTTCCAGTTCGATCTCACGTTGTTGCTGAGGACAAGCCGACCAGGCGGCCGCAAACCCGGCAACGTATTAGCAGGCGGCATTCTTCCTCATCTGACACCATGTGAAAGTACAACGTCTGAACACTTTGACTTCTGGATACTGAATGGTTTATTCACGGCCTAGGGCTCGCTGAACCCACCGGCTAAACTTTCCATGATGTCATCTCATTTGCATAATCCTTTGTCCAAACCTCTGCATCTCGTTAAGATATATTAGCCACATGCCTATACGTCTATTATGCATATATCACAGGGGGTGGGGGTGGGGTGGTAGATGGTATCCCACCCTGAAAATGCTCAATGACGTCATTGGTTGGGTTCGCTGGGGGCAAATGATGGGGCGTGGGGGTGGCAGATGGTATCATGTGCACTGAAAATGCTCAATGACGTCATCGGTTGGGTTCGCGCTGAAAATGCTCAATGACGTCATCGTTTGGGTTCGCTGGGGGCGAATGATGGGGGAGTGGGGGTGGCAGATGCTAGCGCTGAAAATGCTCAATGACGTCATCGTTTGGGTTCGTTGGGGGCAAATTATAGGGGTGTGGGGGTGTGGGTGGATGTGGCAGATGTTATCGAGCGATGAAAATGCTCAATGAGGTCATCGCTTGGGTTCGCTGGGGGCGAATGATGGGGGGTGGGGGTGGCAGATGGTATCCCACCCTAAAAATGCTCAATGACGTTATCGGTTGGGTTCCCACACACATGGGTCATCTGAGGACAAACCTACCCCCTTCAACAACAAACAACGGGTCATCTAAGGACAAACCTACCCCCCCACCCTAAAAGTAAGGGTCATCTAAGGTCAATGAACTCTCTCAGAAGGGGTCATCAAGTGCAATGGACTCTCTCAGAGCCAGGATTATGTAATTTTACGCTCAATCGAACCCTACTATACTACTTCCATGAATTAAACTCCTTGTGACATTACTGTAATGGACTCTTTTTTAATGATCCTAGGGGGTATGGAATGACACACCGTAGTTGATGCAATCTTCAGGATCATATCCCGGTTTATTCTGTCTATATCTGGAGGAGAAACTGACCTATCACAGTACAGCCAGAGAATATGTAGCCTCTATAGACTACATCACGGTTCCGACTGCGCATGCGCTGAAAACGCCCTTGGGAGCAAAGCAACGGCGTACGGCAATTGAGTTTGCCGATACGCACAGTGAAAAAAGTCAGTTTTATTCAAAATTAATAGAAATCCAAAACCCTAACCTTATCAATTTAATATAATATTTTTGTTAAACATGTTTTCTATACGTGTTCCAAGCGGTTTGTGTCTAGGTGGTGTGGTTTTATCAATATTTTACTTTTTCTGTATGGAGATTGCTCACTGCCATTGACAATGCATTGAGTACAGCATACAGCCATTGACTTTGCCGATACGCGTAGGGAAAAACTGGCATATTATTCAAAATAAATAGAAATACATGACAATTTGGCACAAAAATGGAATATAATAATATAATGAATATGATTAAGACAACTCTCCATAATTAAGCATTTTGAGCTAAGAAACATACAATTTCAGTCACTTTACAGGCTAATGTTTACATCACCATTGAATAGACAGAAGTAATTCTTGTTCTAAATATTAAAATGTCAAATGTGTCAACAAAAACTTGTTTCAAAGAAATATATAACCAATATCTGATTAACCCTACTCATTTTCTATTTCTACATATGTCATTAACCATAGGATATAAATAAAAACATGATTAAAATAAGTAAAAGTGACTCTGGCTATGGCTCTAACACTAGTCTGAGTGCCTAGATCTTTCTAAATCTAAATGCACATTGCATAAGATGTCCTGATTATATTGATGTAAATGCAATGCTGGATAAAAGATTAATATCTTAATTTATTATATATATTTTTTTAGTTGGTATTCTATGTTTCAAACAAGAGCTGAGGTGAGCTGAAACTAGCACATTTCATAGCTGCACCCAGTGTAATTAGCATGTGCCATGTGCTTCCGGGGGGGTTGTTTTGCTCTGACGCATCCCACAATGCACCGCATCGCTGGAACCGTGATGTAGTCTATTGGCGGGGAGGGGCGGGGTGGCGCTAGCAAGGGTAGAATGGTCCCCCAACGAGACTGACCTGCTAGCATGCTGCCATCTGCAGGTCCTTCTGAGAAAGCAAAAATCACCAAAGTTTATACCATCAGCGCATGGTAGTGTGGCTCATTACTGACTACTACACTACACCAAATCGATAATTTGGGAATGTTAGATTAGTTAAGGATATTCGTTATCATATTATCGGTAAGTGAATGATTAAAGTTTGATGTCCTAGCAACACTTGAGGCCATATCAGAACATGTGCCTCCATGGGACAGTGCACATTCATGGTAGGTTTATAGTGCTTCCCCACTGGGACACTAGGTCAATCTGTCCTGTCCTTTCCCTATCCTAGCAGTGCTAATTACTGGGAGAGGTAGTGACAACCATCAATTTGGCATGTCTTTACTCAGAGCTGCCGATATTGGGAGTGGGAAGAGGATATACTTTGCTATCGTGTATGGTATCTTGTGATATTAAAGTTGCAGTCCGATGGTTTTGAGTTTCTCTCATTTTCTGAGATAAACATATTAGGTTGATCATTATAAGCTCCATTACTTTACTTTGAAGTAACTTATTTTAATTGGCTAACTTTTGAGATATTTGAAATGCAAACGTCATTAATTAATTTGTATAAGCTTGCCAAAACTCTACCATCATAGGCTTCTGCAGAAACAGGTTCTATTAAATTGACAAAGTATTCCCTTCTATGTGGCGACAACTGTTTAATAACTGCACCAGTATCTAAGTTAGATAGTTAGAATCAAATCTAGATAATTGTATTAGTTTTGTAAATTTGAAGTTTCCATTAGACCATGCAGCTTTAAGAAGGTCCATATTATTACTAATATTAGCTCATATCCGGAGAGTGGGATAAACAAGCAAACATTGCCTAGATACTGGCTGGGTCCTAATGCAGAGGCGCCAAATCTCCCGATTTGGCTGGAGATCTCCCTAAAATATACTAAATAATACCAATCTCCCGATTTCCCACTTTTAATTTGTAATCTCCAGCCGAATAATATTTCAGCTTGTTTTTTTGTTACACATGTTTTCCCAAAAGCACCATTTTGTATCACGTTTATCAAATTTGTCCAAGGGAGACCACCCATACCCCCCCCCCCTTTCGGCCACGCTATTTTTCCCTGTTTACAATTCATGTATTAGGGAGATTTACTTTTGTTTACATAAATGGCCTAAGGGATTGAGATTCTTCTATTAAGGAATCAATGTGTTTGGGACGCTACATTGCCATTACTTTGATGTCTTAAATGTTTCTACTGATCTATATTATTATATGTTCATGTATATATTATCAGATGTTCAAAGGTTGTCTTTTGCCATCGACTGGTTGATAGCATTCATGTAATATCCCTTTAATCAAAGTATGCTAATACTTTCGATCGGTATATAATCGGTGCCATTTTTCAGAAAAATGAAAAAGAAATAGTTTATCGGTTTCCAACACATTTTAGCAGGAGCGGCAGTAACAGCTAATTTATGTTAATTTCCCAAGTAGAGGTAACATTTATTATTTCAAGGGCCACTTCTAAATTGTGCGTTGGTGTTTCCATTAGTTCCTGGGTATCTGATGGTGTAGAGAGGAATCATCTGTGATACTTGTATTATTGTAGTTATCAATTCAGATTCCTACATTACCGGTTAATACTCATGATAATCTCAGTGTATTGTAAACACAATAAGAATTATTGCAATTAAACCACAATGCCCAAAATAGACTTATGTCTGTCTGAGTGACTTGCGGTTTGAACATTTATACCAGTGTATGTATGACCTGTCGCAACAAGATAGTCCCAATGCAGGGCCGCGTTCAGGGTATGCATCCGAGATGACTCGGAGATGCCTTTTGGCTTATTTCCATTCAGGGTACAATTCGGAGACGTCTCCCATTTCAGAGTAGAGACTAAAAGGGCCTCGAAAATGGCTGCCATATTCAGGGGTTTCAGCCAATCAGAGCTCTTCTTTTCCATTGCAAATAGCTGCCCCCTATGGGGGTGGCCATTTCGAGGTGACTGATGGCTTTTGCCGTTCAGACTAGCGTGACGTCAGGAATTTCTCCAACTACCCTGAACGTTGCCCAGGTATTCCATGTTCCGCTGGTCCCTCATGAAGGATTGTAGCGGTGACTTAGCATGCTGGGTCACAGCTTCAGCTTACATGGCGGAACTTAGGATTGATGCCCTCCACACTGGTAGCCCTCATTATAATCCCAACACTTTAAAGTCACTTTGTACCTCTAACCATATGCCTATGCATAACCAAACTTGGTAGGATATTAGCCATCCATTTCTTTCTAACATAGATTGTTGTGAAATTATCCTCGCAAAACACATGTCATTTGCGATAAACCCTATTACTGACAGTACACAAATTCAAATGAAATAGCTTTGCAATGAAATAGTCGGTGTTTCTACTTGATACATCTATATCCAAATCAAATGATTCATCGGGATATTATGAATAATATGATTTCTTCTAATTAACTTAAAACAATAACTATTAGTGAGCGCATTTTCTTTTTTATTACGATGTTGTCAAACAATTTGCTTCTATTAGTATTACCAGCCATGTATGTAGATCTAGACGGAATAAACCGGGATATGATCCTGAAGATTGAAGCAACTACGGTGTCATTCCTCAATGTATACCCGCTGTGAGCAAATAAGCCTTTAATTTAATCAAATCAGAAATATTGCAGATTCACACAGCCTCACCAAAGACATTGGCCACAGTTTTAATCAACTAGGTTAACAACAAACAGCAGGTTATTCCTATAGGCATTTAATTATCACTTTTTTTTTAAATGATCTAAATTGATGGCCCTAGATATATAATATATTTAGGCCTTCAAGTATAAATATAACTGAAATAGCAGCTTATTTATTTGGTGGGATATAGTCGAAGGGGACAACGCTGTCTGAGGGATTGATGTTAGCAGAGTCGTACATTGACCTCAGGGTCGGAGGTTCAAAGGACATTGCGCCTCCCCGACTGACCCACGGGCCTCTACCGTGCGTCGCCTCATATGTGCTGGGTCCGACGCGGCCCCAGGCCCCCTGTAACATGGACAAAGCAGAAACAGGACCGCGATCAGTCAAATCCACAGTACACTCGAAAGACATTAACATCTATAGCCGTGTTCACACGTGCAATGTAAATCGATTCGTAGAAAGCGACTTGCCTAGTTCGCCTCACATTTCCCGTGTGAACGGGCGTCTGAGTCGAATTAGGGCTGAATCGATTTCTGTGATGCGCATTCTGTAAACCACCTCTCGAGGTACTTTCTGTGAGGCGATTTCTGTGAGGCGATTTATTTTGCCCGTGTGGACGCAACCGACTTACGTGAGGCGGATTAAGCACGTCGAACTGTATACTATAATTTGGTCTAAATACCGCTAGCTGTGCACAGATAATTTTTTCATCATTATTTATTTTTAGGGTTTCACTGCCCAGCAGAAGTTTTGACCGTTCCAAACCAATACGATTCATTAAATACATATCTAGGTCGAACCCACACTTTCTCGGCCGACGTCGACGAACCCAAACTGGCACTGGTTAGTCTGGACTTGCTCATGCGCAGATTTCGATTTCCGGCCCAAGTACTGCCCGTGTGAACGGGCGGCTAATTCGACTCACCTGATTCGATTTGTCTGATTCGCCTCACATTTTGCCTGTGTGAACACGGCTTATGTGCTATATAATTTATCGCGGGGCTTCGCTTGAGATTTTCAGGTGGTACGCAGATGGAATAAAATGATATTGGAATATAACGCGATGGAATAAAATGCGACGAAAAATCATATATTTGAATTATTTAAAAGAAAGTGTAATCTCAAGTGACACGCAGCTCTGCGTACCTTTGTACATGGTCATTGAAGCTATATGAGCAAAGTCCATGTTGTATTATATTAATAACAAAGAAACTCACATATGTTAACATATCACTATTTGATATATGTTTGTGTGTCATTAAAAAAAAAAGAGGTAAATATGTTTATCCTGTTGAATAAGTTATTTTGTCAGTGCCAAAACACTGGTCTTCAGGCCATTTTTCAATTCGGGATTATTCACACACACAAAAAAGGGTAAAGAGAGTATCTGTATTAAATGAGCTCACAATAACTGTTGAATACGGTCAAAATGAGGACAACAGAACGCTATCCAAGCAGAGTCCATAATGTCCTAGTCATGGTGCAAAAACTATGTTTGCAGAGTACTGTATGAAACCTGACTTACGGGAATTTTTCGCAATTTTCTAACAGTACTCAGCAATGACAGTATGAGAGAATTTATGCGTTTTCACAGAAATCCACTCCTTGCAGATTTTTGCTATTGCTGGTTTTCTTAAAATCTATTTTATGTCCTAGCAACATCTAAGGTCATATCAGGATAGTCAACCCCTTGCATAAAAGATTATAACTGACCAATTGATGCCATATATCCATGGTATTTTGTTTGTTTGTGAGTCTTAGTATCAACACCTTAGGTCGTAGGAGGATGGGTACCGACTTGTGATAGTCTGCACTCATGGCAACTTCATAGTGCTGCACCACTGGGAGACCAGGCCACCGACACCATGACCCGATATCACACTCAGTCACATCATCCTGATACTGAGCACGCCAGTCCTTGCCGTATCCTAGTAATGCCAAGCCCCAAGCTAGGTAGCACTTGACAAGTATCAATTTTGTAAAGTCATTGGTTTGACTCGACCAGGTTCTTAAACTCTCGACCTTCCGCACGGGAAGCCTGCGCTCTTACCGATTCGAACACCGCGCCCGGTCTTGGCAACAAAATATTTGTACATTAGTTGACTAAGCAGGGGAAATTTCAATCGTGGACAATTGGCCTTCCTCATTCCATTGCTCCTTGCCCTATTCTGGTAATGCTGAGTGCCAGGCTAGGTAGCGACAAGTATACATTTTTAAGTCATTAGTTTAACACAGCCAGGATTCGAACCCGCGAGTTCCAATCCCACGACAGACCAGAACGGGAGGCGGACGCTCAACTCATTCGGCCATCGTGTCATCATTTGCATAGTTAATCATCAATTATTTTTTTAATGACGTAGTGTAGTGCCGGCAATACAGCAGACCGTCATCAGTAGTCCACATCCGGTTCCGCAGAGACCCGATGTGTGCATGCTCACCTGCAGGTTGGAGTAGGTGCCCGTGGTTCCAGGGGTGTTGATGTGGGCCCCGGCAGTGTTGTGGGCCGAGTTGGACCACAGCCCCTGCTGGCTGACGAACAGGTCCCGGCGGGTGTTGGTGAACTTGCCGAGCGTGTTCGTCGGCAGGTTCGACATGGACTGGATGCCGCACGGATTTTCGGGGTCATGGCGCAGCACCATTGACTGTTGTATCTACAATAAAGCACAATAGGAGGCACGATGGCCCTAGATAAAAGATAAGATAAGAGATTTACACCATACTGCAGTAGCATGAGTAGGTGTGAAGAATAACCCTATATAAAAGCTGCCGAAAAATATCTACATGCTTGGTAAATGAAATGAGTAGATAGATTCTTAATTTAAGAAGCAAATATATTCTTCACATATATCTTAATATTTACCCGCTACTTTTGATTTTTTAAATATAATACATGGACTTTGCTCAGATTTAGACAAAGTTGTCATCCACCCCTACTCTGGGTAGGGGTGGATCTTTTATCTAGTTACTAATACCAGTTACTAAGTACTGACTCCATGACTGTAAGAAACGACCTGCCTCTTGCTAAGTACACATATATCGTTACACTGACAGAATTGTATTGCTCATAAGAATGAGTTAATTAATCAGTTTTTGTTCAGTCTCTTTGTGGTTGCTGTTGTCCTTTATGAACGAACCTTGAAATAGACCGATTTCCTTAGTTTTGGGCTTTCTTTCTTGTTCAAAGTGGTTTTATTCCTTAAAATAATATGTTGTCATTGCTGGTGTCCAGCCTTAATGGCAACTGCCACTACACATTAAACAAAAGTTATATAGTTCCATTAAATCACATATAGCTTCACGAAGTCAGTTCGTTTGAGTGATCTTACACACAACTAAATGTCAGGATTTACAATTAATGTAGTGGTGTTGATTTAATTGATCACGAAGGCTGGACAGCACCAGCAAATATTGAGACAACTGATAAGGTCCCAGATAGCACACAGCGGCTGCCGCCGTCAGCCTGATGGCGGCTGCTGCCATCGGCCTGACAGGGGGCTGCCGCCATAGGCCCGACGGCGACTGCCGCCATCGGCCTGACGGCGGCTGCCGCCATAGTCCCGACGGCGACTGCCGCCATAGGCCCGACACAATATATTTATTCAAAATTAATAGAAAACCTTATAAATTTAATATAATCTTTTCGGTAAACATGTTTTCTATATGTGTACCAAGCGATTTGTTTCTACGTGGTGTGGTTTTAGAGATATTTCACTTTTTCTGTATATGGGTTAGTGTTAGTGTTAGTGTTAGTGTTAGTGAAAAGTGAAATATCTCTAAAACCACACAACCTATTAACAAATCGCTTGGTACACATATAGAAAACATCTTTACCAAAAAGATTATATTAAATTTATAAGGTTTTCTATTAATTTTAAATAAATATATTGTGTCGGGCCAACGGTGTTTGCCAGTGTTGCGGTTTCCCAGGGACACCAGTTTGTCAGGGACACTTCCATTCAAATGCATTGTTAACGGCCGTGAACAAATCTTCATACAGAAGAAGTCAAATATCTCTCAAATTACACCATCTAGAAACAAATCGCTTGGTACACATATAGAAAACATATTTACCATAAAGACTATATTAAATTTATACGGTTAGGGTTCTTGATTTCTATTATTTTTTAATAAAACTAACGTTTTGCACTGCGCGTACCGTCAAACTCAAGGCATTGTCAATGGTCGTGAGCAATGTCCATACAGAAAAAGTCAAATATCTCTCAAATTACACCATCTAGAAACAAATCGTTTGGTACATATATAGAAAACATGTTTACCAAAAACACTATATTAAATGTATAAGGTTAGTGACGATGCTGTTCGATTTTGACGCATGTGCAGAAGCGATGTGTCCCTGGCAAACTGGTGTGCCTCAGAAACCACAACACAAAAAAAAATTAAGATGGCGGTGCTTCGACAACATTCCGTACCGAATAATTTAAATCGTATTAACACGAATAATTCCATTAATACGTCGTAATAAATTACAAAACTTTTACAAAATAATCTAAACATATTAATAAACAAACCTGTTAAATAATTCCTTAAAATTCCTGCGATTTCTGGAGTTATTTGTTGAAAAAGAACGCTGCTCAACGATCGCACGTGTTCCGCTGGCGACTCGAACTGAATCGAGGTCGAACCGTCAACAAACCGTACCGGATAATTCAAATCATATTAACACGAATAATTCCATTAATACGTCGTAATAAATTAGAAAACTTTTACAAAATTATCTACACATATTAATAAACAAACCTGTTAAATAATTCCTTAAAATTCCTGCAATTTCTGGAGTTATTTGTTGAAAAAGAACGCTGCTCAACAATCACACGTGTTCCGCTGGCGACTCAAGCCGGAAACCATATTTAACAAACTGCGCATGCACGGATCAACACCGTCGGCCTGACATTGGCTCAACGGTGGCCCAAATGTGGAAAATCAATGGAAACCAGCGGCGAACCACCACCGTCGGCCCGACGTTGGCTCGATGGTGGCCCAAATGTGCAAAAGTTTTAAACCCAGCGGCGGGACACCACCGTTGGCCCGACGGTGGCCCAAATGTGCAAAATTTGAAACCCAGTGGCGGGATACCACCGTCGGTCCGACGGTGGCTCAAATGTGGAAAGGGATTGAAAACCAACGTTGGACCACCACCGTCGGCCCGACGGTGGAAAGTCGATGGCGACGGTGCAACCAATAGCCGACGTCGGCCCGATGGCTGTGTGCTATCTGGGGTGGACATCAGAACACCAGCTAATATTAGGTGTACCGGGTACTGATAATGTAGACAGCACAACACCAGCTAACATGAGGTCTACTGCACAACACCAGGTAACATCAGACCTACTGTACAACACTGGCAAACAAAAGGTTTACTGACAATGTAGACAGTACACAACACTGGCTTACTGATCAAAATCAAGTAACATGAGGTATACTCTGCAACACCAGGTGGCATCAGATCTACTGTATAACACCAGGTAACATAAGGTTTGTTTGTTGTTGTTTTACGTCCTAGCAACATCGTTAACATAGGGTATACTGTACACCATCAAGCAAGATTCTAATGGTGAAAACAAGTCTATTCAGACATATCCATAATAGGCAGTATAAATCTTCAATCTTCTTCAAGAAACATAATGCATAGGCCTACTGTACAACATCAAGCAACATCTGGTCTACTGTACAACACCAGGCAACAATGATTGATTGATTGGTGGTTGCTTTACGCCGTGTCGGCAGCATAGGCCATATTCACGGCGAGAAATGCTTGTTTTTGTTCAAACCATCGCTTTTACATGTAAAAACATACAATCAATTTTGTGTCAATGGACACTCATGAATTTTGTAAACTCACAATCATATAGCTAAATAAAAGTCTAAATGATAGTATTATTTTAATCAAATGTGTTTTAATGTCAGTGGGGACTGACATCCAATACATTCAGGGGGAGGCTCCCCCTTGAGCAGAAAAACGTGTGTTAGCCACGAGTGGCCAATATGGCATCTTGTTAAAACAACCTGGTCGTGTCGCCCTTCCAGGCGACTCTGCGGCAGTCCGTTCACAGAGGGGGTAATTCTATGGAGTTTGTTGTCTGGGTGTTCATCCCATTCGATCTGCCATAGGTTCCAAATGTATTTTTGAATGGTAGCTTCAGATCAGAGTGGGGAATATGACAGTGTTCCAAAGGAGCAGTCAGGGCTCGAGTGGCCGCTTGATCTGCTCTCTCATTTCCTGGGATACCCACATGACTAGGCACCCAACATAGGTGAATGTCAAATTTTGCTATTGAAAGAGAGTTTAGTTTAATGAGTACTTTAAGTAGTATTGGGTGGTCTAGTTTCCTATTGTTTAAAGCCTGAAGGCAGGAAAAAGAGTCAGTGAAAATGATGAATTTATGACTGGCTGAGGTTTCGATGCACTCTAACGCGAGTAGGAGTGCTCGTGCCTCAGCAGTAAAGATATAACTCTGATCTGGAATACGCGTACCTAATTCACGTCTGTGGACGATTGCTGCCGCAGAGACTCTGTTGTCTGTCTTTGACCCATCCGTGTAAACGGCTAGGTGGGCGTTAAAAGCACTTCGCACATCGATAAAGCTTTCATGATATGAAAGTGGGTGCGTTTGACTTTTCTTCGACATGGCCAGCTGGAGGATGATGTTTGGTTTCCTCAGCTGCCAGGGAGGAACATCTGAATATTGTGAGGGTGCTATGTTATGTATATTTGCCCTCAGGGCCTCCAAATGAGGCTTTATTCTGAGGCCTAATGGCTTTATGTATGTTGGCCTTGATTCATAAAGGCGTTCATATGGTGGCATAAAAATGTAGTTATATGCAGGATTTAAAATATTTCCTTTAAATTTTATCGCATATTGCATAGACAGTTTGAGCCTTCTACTCTTAAGGGAAGGCTCTCGGCCTTCGACATAAAGGCTCTGGACAGGCGAGGTTCTAAACGGCCCCAGGGCCAGCCGAAGGCCTTGATGGTGTATAGTGTCTAACTGTGATATGTATGATTTCCTGGCTGAACCATAAACAATACAGCCATAGTCCAATTTTGAACGTATTAAAGTTCTATATAATTGGAGTAGAACAGTGCTATCTGCTCCCCACTGTGTGTGGGCTAGAACTTTTAAAATGTCCAGTCCCTTAAGGCACCTGGACTTTAAATACTTAATATGAGGGATAAAAGATAATTTGTTGTCAAAGATGACTCCTAAAAACTTGTTCTCTTTGACGACTTTTATGGGATCATTTCCAATTGTTTAAATTAGGTTCATGGTGCAAAGTCCGTAAAAGACAAAAGTGCATGCAAACGGTTTTCGATTTGGAGAATCTAAAACCATTTTCCATTGCCCATGAGGAAAGGCTATTTATATTTAATTGGAGCTGCTGTTCTATAGTGTTCATATTTTTACCTTTATAACATATTAAAAAGTCATCTACATAGAAACTGCAGGATACAGTACTCTTAATCGATTTGACTATATTGTTAATTTTAATGCCAAAAAGGCTAACAGATAGAATGCTACCCTGAGGTACACCCATCTCCTGATCAAAAGGATCAGAGATGGTAGCATTAACCCGAACTCTAAAGTTCCGGTTTGATAAAAATTTAGAAATGAAAATGGGCAAGCGCCCTCTAAATCCCATATTGAACAAATCCTTCAGGATGCCGTACTTCCATGTCGTGTCGTACGCCTTTTCAAGGTAGAAAAATACGGACACGACATGTTCTCTGTTTATGAAGGCATTTCGAACGAATGACTCCAATCGGACCAAGTGGTCGAGGGTACTCCTCCCCCGCCTGAAACCACACTGGAAGTCGGTCAGATGGTGTTCAGACTCCAGGATCCAGACGAGGCGATCGTTAATCATTCGTTCGAAGGTTTTACAAATGCAACTTGTAAGCGCTATCGGGCGGTAGTTCCCGGGCTCGCTATGGTCTTTCCCCGGTTTGGGGATGGGAATAATGATGGCCTCTTGCCAGGAGGTTGGGATGTCTCCCGTGCGCCAAATATTATTAAAAAGGTGCAGAAGCAGTTCTATTGGTGCTGGCGGGAGGTGTTTTAAAAATTGATAGTGTATTTTGTCTGGACCTATTGCAGTGTCATGTGATCGATTTAAAGCGTGCTTTAATTCATCTATTGTGAAAAAACTATTGTAGTGCTCACTGTTATTAGATTTGAAATTTATAGGTTGTCCTTCCAGGCGCAACTTCATCTGCGCAAAGGCCGGAAGGCAGTTCGCACAGATGAGTTCTGGGAGAAAGTACTGGCAAGAAGGTTGGCTATGTCGGTTATGGAAGTTAAAAGAATATTATTGTGCTTTAGATGTTGGACCGATGATCCAGCATATTTTTGTTTTATTTTCCGGATCATGGTCCATACTTTAGAAAGTGGGGTGTGAGTGGTTATACTGGAGACATTGTCTCCAACACAGCCTCCTTGCCTCCCTAATAATTCGGCGAGCCCGAGCCCTTAGAATTTTAAAGCGAACGTGGTTCTCGGCGGTAGGCCGCCGGAAGAACAGATGTTGCGCATTTTTCCGCTCATTGATAGCGTTCTTACAAGTTACATTAAACCAAGGATTTGTTATATGTTTTGGAAATGCCGAGGTCTTAGGAATGGTTTCCTCTGCAATCGACCCCAAGATCTCTGTGAATGTTTTCATTGCAACAGGATCATTGCGGGCTACTCCCGAACCTCTCACGGGTGAGTGACTGGAACAGTGACCAGTCGGCTTTGCTCAGCCGCCAACTCGGTTCCTTCCGGTTCCGAGCTGGTCCCTTAGTCATAATCACGATAGGGAAATGGTCACTTCCACAAAGGTCGTTCCAGACTCTCCATGAGAAGTCCAGCAGGAGACCCGGTTGCAAAATAGTGAGGTCGATTGCAAAACAGGTCCCATACCCAGGATGAACATAAGTATGGGACCCATCATTCAGAAAGCTTAAAGCGCGATTGCTTAGGAAATTCTCAACTCCCCTGCCCCTGCTGTTTGTGTTTGCACTACCCCATATGGGGTTGTGTGCATTGAAGTCCCCCATTAAAATGTAGGGGGGAGGCAACTGATCAGCTAAAGTTTCTAAATCTTGTGTTGAAAATATGGAGTTAGGGGGGATATATATGGAGCATATTGTAATGGTTTTATCTAGACTAATTCGAATGGCTATTGCTTGAAAAGTTGTATTTAAGGTGATAGGGGTGTGTATCACATCTTCACGCACCAGAATGGACGAGCCACCAGTGGCTCATTCCCCATCCGGTGCATAAGAGTGATACATATTGTAGTGTTTTAAAGAAATCTGATCAGTAGTCTTTATATAGGTTTCTTGTAAGCAAAGGGCAAGAGGGTCAAGCCTCTCACAAAGCAATCGCACTTCATTGAAGTTTGCTCTAAAACCTCGGCAGTTCCATTGTATTATATATGTGCCTGTCATATTGGCGGCGTGACAGGGACACGTCCCACAAGTTTCACCTTGGGGGACACACTACGGCCGCGGCTCGGGGGAACCTCGGCCATATCAATATCCTGCAGTGCAGAAAACTGATTTCCGGTGGGGATGGGGGATGCTGCCCCCTTGGGCATACGGCCCGATAGTGGTCCTTCGCGCACTAAAGCGCTTTTCTTTGTTACTTCTTTTTTTCCTTTTTCAATTTTTGTGTGTGTAGAACTTGAAGCCGTCTCTGTCTGAACAGAGGCAGACTTCATTTCTGATTTTTTTCCAATTTGCTTTACACTCGGACTCTGGGTTGGTGAGCGGGCCATGGGCCTCTCTCCCGACAGCCATGTCAAATCGGTCTGGCAATCGATTGTCCTGGTAACGGGCTTTGCCACCGCGGCATAGCTCTTGGCAAGTGAAGGGGTAAGCCCCTCCACCTGTTTCCGAGCCTCCAGGTAGCTTATCCGGTTTTCAGTTTTAACCCGCTGGATATGTTTCTCTTTCATCCAAACAGGACAATCCTTCGACACGGCCATATGGGGTTTGTAGCATTAGTTTATTTTTGTCGTTGCTACTGTAGTTTATGTTGAAGTCCCCTAGCACAAAGATTTCTGCATTTGTTAGTTTTCTCACTGCATTTATGCTTTTGTCTAGAGTTTCAAGGAATGTTTCAATATCGCCGGACGGTGGTCTGTAGAGGCTTGCTATGGCTATGTTAGCCTGCTTCTCGTTTTTTATTGTTTTTGTTTTGTTTGTTGTTGTTTTACGTCCTAGCAACATCTAATGTCATATCAGGACGGGTACCGACTTGTGACAGTGCACACTCATGGCGACTTTATAGTGCTGTCCCACTGGGAAACCAGGCCGCCGGCACCATGACCTGGTATCCCACTCAGTCACATTATCCTGACACTGAGCACACCAGTCCTTGCCCTATCCTAATAATGCCGAGCGCCTGGCTAGGAAGCGACAAGTATCAATTTTAAAGTCATTGGTTTGACTCGACCGGGACTCAAACCCACGACCCCACGATCTACCAGCACGGGAGACGGACGCTCTAACTCATTCGGCCATCCCGTCTGGTCCCCGTTTTTTATTAGGCACCATTGTAGCTCCAGGTGTTCATTTGAGTTGTTTGCTATTTTTAGGGCCTCAGTGTCTAGATTTTTTTAGGTTTTGCAGTAGATTGCAACACCTCCACCTTTTTTTGTTTGGTTTGCTATGTTAATAATATATAAGGAGTCTCAAGCCACATACTGGTCACTTGCTATCCGGACCGCACTTCGTCCACACCTCTCTCTATCTCCTCTCCGCTGGCCTTGCTCCTCCTTGATATGTCTGAAAAGAGTTCCAGGAGGGGGAGCCCACCGGCATTTCACCTTCTACTCTTGTCTTTGGCTCGCCGGCTGGTCACCATAGAGCAAATAGACACGGTCCTTTGACTCAACTCTCCTCATTTCTCTTTCCTAGACTCTACCTTTTCTTTCCCCTCCCAGGCATACTCCTCACCCTGACCAGAGGAGTTGTGTACTTGGGTGGGGCCCTGTACTTTTACGCTTTCTCTCGATTTGTTCTCGTTGCTGGAACCACCGCTGCACCCATCTTTACCCGCCCTTCCTCGAAACACTTGCTGCTGTCGACTGGATACAAGTGGCCAACTACCGCGTAACTACTGCCGGACCGAAGAGATTAAGGGCCGCCTCAACGCTTCACCGTTACGTTGTAAAGAAGCTTCTACAACACTCCCTACTAAAGATTAATCTTCAACCAAAGATTGGGCCGATTTATCGGAGCCTCACTACAAATGTTGCAGTTCTGCAACCAGTAACCGTCGTAAGGTTACAAACCACCCCCCAAGCAAGGTTTTTTGTTTTTGTTTGTTGTTACAGTGTATTTATACTGACCATATCGGTTAAGTCTAATAACTTGCTTTCACCACTGGGCAATAATAGTCTCATGGTTCCCCTTATTTTGTCACTTTCAATTCTGTAGCCATCTCTTGTGTGCTTTATTTTGCTGTGTGTTTCTAGTCACCACAAACCTCGTACGCATTCTCATTCGCATAACGCATATATGGAATCCTACTTTATGGACATATTCACTCCAGTCACCAATATTTTAGTAAAACTAGACTTACTTGGAAGTTGAAGTATTACCCGGTATATAGATTATATGTGGGTGCAGGCGGACACACTTGGGTTCTATTCCCCTATGGGTTAATTCGCTATCGAGATCGGCCTTCACTTCCATTAAACTGTCACTGCCGGGGTCTGCCAGTCGGCGCCCCGGCCGCTCTCCCATTGTTATTCGGCCCGAATCCACTAGTCGGCTCCACCGTTGGCATATATAAGGCCTGCGCGGTCGGTCACTGAGCGACTCACACCAGGCCTGCGCGCCTCCCTGTTAAAAAAAATAGTTTTAATTTAAAAAAATAGAAGTATTATTTGTATTATTCGGCGGGTTTCCCCAGCCATGTATGGTTCTGATAATGACTTCAATAAATCTGTATCTCCCATACTATTCCTTGTTGCTTCCTCTCGTGTGGCTTACACTAAGATTCTTATGAATCTACGGATACGAAGGTGTGGATCAGGGGAGAGGACAAGCCCGCGCAGGCGGGAAGTAGCTTCAGTATTCAAAGTTGGAGGGAAATAATTAACCTAACTCTTACTAAAAATAAAACATCAGCGAACCTACCCTATCCCCACCTAATTATGATTTTATATTTTTGGTTTATACTCGAGTAATATTTTAGTCATTCTTCCTTAGGTGTGGGTACTCCTGCATATTCCAGCTCTTGTGCATATGCTACCATTAGACCCACTAGTCTAGCTTTCTTCCTAATCTTGTGTGTTTCTTCACCGAACACTTCTTCTATTGCTTCTAACATTTTAGCCCTCTTCTCTATCAGTAGTTTTATCTGCATTCTTTCCGAATTTAGCTCAAATCACAAGAACGTTAGTTTTCTCGTGGGTTCTAGTACTGACTTTTCCTGGTTTATTTTAAACTCCAGCTTTTTTAAGCTTTCTTCCAATTCTGAAATTGCTAATTTACATTCTTCTTTTGTTCTGCCAATAACAAAACTATCATCCAAATAGGGGAAGCCTATAAACCCTTTCACTTCCAGTTCTGCATATATTGGCTTCAACAATTTGGTGAAAATACGTGGTCCTGGTGAGAGCCCGTTTGATACGCGAGTAATTTCCTGCCTAAGCGGAATCTTATAAACTTTTTATGAGAACCCAAAATTGGGACTGAATAATATGCATCTGTTAAGTCTGCACTTGCTATCCAATTTCCTTGCTCTGTTAGCTCTGACGCTGTTTTCAAATTAAACATCTTGAAGTGTTCATACGTTATAAATTTATTTAGTTCTGTCAGGTCTAGTATCATTCTAAACTTCCCATTTGTTTTTGGCCTGAGAAAAATATTTGAAACTCATTGGCCTGGACAATCTTCGACTACTTTTAGTACTTTCTTCTCCATTAATGAGATCACTTCCTCAAATACAAATTTCTATTCTACTTCATCCATTCTAAAGGGCAGGGATGAAAGTGGTCTCCGGGGGAAAAAGCGGAAATGCTGCTATTCTCCCATAGGCTTAGTATTCTCAGGGAATCGCTGAAAATTCCCGGACGTCGGGTTTCATATATATGGGTATATGCTGATAGTGCTGCGGCTTTTGAAGCACATATTAGTACTATACGCTGATAGTGCTGCACCGGTTGAAGCATGTATTAGGAGTATACGCTGATCGTGCTGCGCGTTTGAAGCATGTATTAGTAGTATACGCTGACCCTGCTGCGGCGTTTGAAGCCAATAGTAGTATACGCTGCTAGTGCTGCGGCATCTGCACCACATATTAGTATACGCTGATGGTGCTGCAGCGTGAAATAACATATTGGGTGGTTGGTTGTTGGAGTTTTACATCCTGGTCATATCAGAACGGGTGCAACGTATTAGTATACAGTTATAGCTACAGGAAAAATCCCGGAAATCCGCGAAGATCTTTCATCCCTGAAAGGGGAATGGTTCTCTCACCTGTACAGGTGTATTAATAAATGGTGTCATTAGACCGTCTACACACTTCAGAATCCATTTATTTGAAGTTAATTTGTTCCAATTCTCTAAATAATTAATTATATTTCCTGCTACAAACTTAGTTTGTTTTTCATTAATTCTCCCCAGGCTCTGTCGTTAATAATGAGATACCCACCTGGCTATGGTAGTTCACTCCGGAAAACGCAGGCTGGGATTCCCTCTGCCTCTTGCACCTCTGGCTATAGATAAAAGATTCACCCCCTACTTGCAGTACAGGAGTGAAAACCAACCATATATAAAAGCTGTCGAAAAAGTGGGGAAATGAAATGACAATCTAAAAAGCAAAATTTATTTTTCACTCAACTGGATGAATTTACCTGCACTTTTTAGCTTTATACGATTAAATGCATAGATGTATGAATTTTAAAGTCTGGATCGACACATCCAGATATCAGCCATTTTGGTAGAATCCAAGTTAGGTAATTTTCATTGGCTGAGGTAGTCAGGTGGTACATTTTCATTGGCTGAGGGAGTCAGGTGGTACAAACAGTTCATTCAAACATGGAGGATTTATTCCATCACTTCAAGTTGATTTTGTGTCAACATGACTTGACATTCTGTTATTTGAACACTCTGGAGTGTTTATGTTGAGGGAAAACATATACACTTGGATTGTAGTTATTGAATGTTGATCAACATAAGGTAGGACTGCCAAACTAAGCCTTTTATAAAAACATCAATATTGAGACACCTTTTCTCAAACCTTTACATAGGGCTTGTTTTCACCGCTGATACAGCGTCCCCGGTGAATCTTTTATCTACTCTGGGGCGAGAACAGGACATTCCCGTAGTGGGAATAATCTTCTGCCATTCTCCCAAAGTACTTCTCTAGTGCCTGTTGTCTTGCACCCCATGTAGACAGACATCTGTATTCCTCCTCTAAAGGGTCTAAATCTGCCACCCCCCCTTCTGAAGTATGGGTTACTGTGGGTTCTCGCCTGGTTATCCTGGAAAAATCTGCTCTTCCACTTGTAGCCTCCTGATGTCATACACGTCTCCGACGCTCTCATTGATTTCATCAGCAGTCTGTTTTTCTCGCCCAGGTTGTCTCCCAGCAGTTACTCCGATGGTTCCGGTAAATCCCCTTTATGATTTCCTTTCCTAGTCTTGAGTTCACCACCTTTTTAACACTGGCCTTTCTATCCAACCTCATCTGGCTGTGGGTAGTCTTGTGACAAAACTATGGCATCGAAGGAAATACTCTGAGATGGATCCAAAGTCTTTTGACTGGAAGGAAACAGCAAGTCGTAGTAAATGGCAGTAAATCTTCCTTCAAAGAGGTTCTCAGTGAGATACCTCAAGGGAGCGTCCTGGGTCCTATTCTGTTCGTCATTTTCATCAATGACCTGCCAGAGATTGTATCATGTGGGATGAAATTATTTGCAGATGACGCAAAGATCTACAGAACTGTGAATTCCACGGAAGACTGTGCTGATCTGCAAAAGGACCTGCTGGAAATGGAGAATTGGGCCAAGCAGTGGCAGATGAAGTTCCATCCGAATAAATGCCATGTCATGCAAATAGGGAGACACCACCCAGTCTATACATATGTTATGCATGGAAATTCTACTGGCCAGCCACTAAATCTCGAAGAGAGTGAGGTAGAGAAAGACTTAGGAGTATTTGTAGACAATAGGCTAAGTTTCTCCCAGCACATACAACAAACCGTATCCAAAGCTAATAAGATTGTGGGAATGATTCGCAGAACCTTCAAATACTTGGACGAAAGGATGCTGATCACATTGTACAAGAGCCAAGTACGGCCAATACTAGAGTATGGAGTCACTATATGGCACCCAACATTGAAGAAGGATATTAAATCCATCGAAGCTGTTCAGAGAAGGTTAACTAAGCTAGTGCCACATCTGAAGGACCTTAGTTATCCAGACAGACTCAGGAGACTCAAGTTACCAAGCCTCACATACAGAAGATTTCGTGGGGATATGATCAACACATGGAAGTTCCTGAATGCTGAGTATAATGTGAATGAGACCTTGCTATTCAGACGCATACAGGGAAGCAATACCAGAGGTCACTCCAAGAAGCTTTTCAAGCCAAGGTAAAACAGGTCACTCAGAGGGGCCTTCTTTTCACAGCGAGTGATAAACATGTGGAATGAGCCACCGGAAGAAGCGGTGGAAGCAGCTACCATGAATCAATTCAAGAATGCGCTGGACAGGGCCTGGGCCAGAGAAACATTCCTGTACGATTTCGAGGCTGCATACCATTAGAGCTGAGAGCTACGAGTTGTGTATAGGCTACCACAAGCCTGCATCAAAGAAGAGGATAATAATAATAATAATAATAATAATAATGACTAACAGCCGTGTCGCATTTAACATATGTATACAGTATAGCGTGGTCAATTAACTCTGGATCTGCCGATCCACTTTGCAGGATAATATCTAACACCGGTGCTACCACTGTTAATGCTCCTACCACACCTTTGGTTGCCATCAACAGTGATGATTCACCATCCTTCCTGCCTTCAGCACAGTGTATCTCCTCTTTCAGAGCTTGTACATGTGCTCCAGCTATAGCCCCGTTCACACTGGGCAGTTAATTCGATTCATATGAATTGACTTGTCTAGTTCGCTTCACTTTCGCCGTGTGGACGCTACGCTAAAGGGATTTAGGGCTGAATCGATTCAATTAGATCGGTTCATCTATACCACCTCCCGAGGTAGTATAGATGAAGCGATTTAGCTTAAATCGACATTAGTGGCATGTGTGAACCCAACCGACTTACTTGAGGCGGATTAAGGACGTGACACGCATGCGCAGTTGAGACCTTAGTTTGTTGACTTTCCGGTCGATCAAAAGCACATATTATATAATTTGGTCTATGAACCTGCTAGAGGTGCACAGATATTTTTTTCATCATTTATTTTTAGGGTTTCACTGCCCAGCAGAAGTTTTGACCGTTCCAAACCAATACGATTCAGTCCGTACATATCTAGGTCGAACCCACACTCTCTCCTGGCGACGTCGACGACCCCAAACTGGCGCTGGTTAGCCTGGACTTGCTCATGCACAGATATCGATTTCCGGCTAAAAGTACTGCATGTGTGGACACGACACTAATTCGCTTCATCTATTTCGCTTCATCTAAATCGGCATAAAGTTGTGCCGTGTGAACGGGGCTTATGTCTGTCTTGCTATTTCCCTATTGTTTTTAACGGCTTTGGCCCACTATCATTTGGGCCCTGGTAAAAGTGCTGCATGACGCCTGCCATCGACTCGCTGATCATTACTCTCAGTGCCACCTGCTTCCTAACCGTCTTGTACAACAGCTCCTGTATTTCTGTCTTCTTCATACGCCGTAAAATGATCTTTTTCCTCAGCGTCGTACAGTGCATCGTAATCCAGGTCATTGTAGGCGCCATCACTCTGACTTGATACAACGCCTCAGTTGCCATGGCGCCCTCCCATGACTCTCTCGCATGTTCCAAGTGGAATCTCTCCTGTTCTCCTTCTTTTGCTTCTTTTCTTAATTCCATTAATTCAGCGAACATCAACTTAAACTCTGACAATTCGTGTATTGGCTCTTTACTTGTACCTGGAATTGGTGAGCTTGGCTGAGGATTTTTTTTTATGGTTGTTTCGTTTTTGAATCTGAGCCATGTTCACACGGGCAAAGTTTACGCCGACTTGGATGAGGCGAACTAGATGAAGCGAATTAGTGGCGCATTCACACGGACCGAGTTTGAAAGTGTGTCGCGTCCACACGGGCAGTACTTGGGCCGGCTTAAGCCGGAAATCGATATCTGCGCATGAGCAAGTCCATACTAACCAGCGCCAGTTTCGGTTAGTCGACGTCGGCACGAGAGAGTGTGGGTTCGACCTAGATATGTATGGACTGAATCGTATTGTTTTGGAACGATCAAAACTTCTGCTGGGCAGTGAAAACCTAAAAATAAATGATGAAAAAAATATCTGTGCACAGCTAGCGGTTTCAGAGACTAAATTCTATAATATGCGCTTTTGATCGACCGGAAAATGAACAAACTCAAGTCTCGACTGTGCATGCGTGTGACGTCCTTAATCCGCCTCAAGTAAGTCGGTTGATATAAGTCGATATAAGTCGAATCATAAAATTCGGTTCATATAAACCACCTACACAAGTGGTTTATAAAATCTGAATAATATGATTCGAATCAGCCCTAAACTGCCTCAGCCACGCATTCACATGCCAAATGTGAGCCAAACTAGGCAGGGCGATTTATATGAGTCGAATTAACTGCCCCGTGTGAACAGGGCTTAATGTCGTTACCTTCTTTTGTTTTGGTTTGTTTGTGCGCATACTTGCCACTGACTCAGAGTCAGTTAAATTGTGAATAGTGGATTTCACTTTAGACTGTTCATCAGTCGACATCATTCGCGCCATAACGGTGTTGAAGCGTCGATACGCTGAGAATTTAAGCCTTTACTGTCCACAGCATATAAGCATGGGTACCCAGGCTTGTTTTCAATGCTGGCCAGTTGTAGTGTTGGTGTTATCTTACTACACAGTAGCTGCTGATAAGGTATTTGACTGCCTGCATTTCAGTAGCAGATAGATAGTTGGTTGGTATGGTTAGTGGCCTATGTTAGTTTATTTGGATTTTCTTGGCATATACGTATTATATTTTTTCTACTCTTATTACTAGACTAGCCTACTCCTATTTACATATCATAGGCTTGTACATAGATGTGTGGTGTGTTATCTGGCTACTTTTGGCACGGTTACCTTTGGCTACGTCCCACTGGTGGGCTGTGACATATCACATGCCCCTTTGCAGTGCAGCTCAGTCGGGATTTCCTAGCCTTATTTTGCACAGATATTTTTGGTAAGTTTTTAGGTCAGGAATTTGTCGTTCATTTACTGTTTGGGCATTCCACACCTTGGCAGCCATTTCCAGCATGCTTCTCTCATGAGCTTTTATTTGCCTTGAGGTCTGCTTTAGTAGTGGCGCATTATTTGCTCTAGTAGCCCTTAGTTTATTGTTTTGACTATAGCTATATGCTAATGTTTTCAAATGAATTATTCTCCTATTTTCTAGTAATTTCACTTTGGTTCTTTTGTGTATGTCATAGGTGGGGTGCAGCTTGTCTACTCTCAGACAGATTTTGAGGGCTCTGTTCTGCAGTATTTGCAGTTTTTTTAGTAGTTACAGTGTAGTTTTCTTTCTGGCATTTGCTTATGCGAGAAGAGTACTGTTTTTGATTTGCTTGTGTTGATGGTTATTTTGTTGGACTTACACCACTCGTCTAGTTTTAGTAGGAGTTTATTTAGTTTAGTTATTACCTCCTCTTCTTTGGTGCCATTTGCGTATATGATTGTGTCATCTGCATATAGTTGGAGGCATTCAGTTTTCAACCATTTTTCTTGATCATTTATATAGATTATAAAGAGTAGTGGCCCTAACACTGACCCTTGGGGTACACCACATGTGACAGGTTGGTTCTCTGATAGTGTATTGTTTATTTTGTTTTCTGTTGCCTGTTTCTCAGGTAGCATTTTATCCAATCCATAGTGTTGGATTTTATGCCCATCGTTTTTAGTTTTTCCAGTAGTATTTTATGGTCTACTGTGTCAAATGCCTTGCTGAAGTCAATGAAGGCTGCTCCAACTAATTGTTTTTGGTTCATTGATGCCAGTATGTCATTTGTTAGGTTAGCTATTGTTTTTGATGTGGAGTGCAGTTTCCTGAAGCCCCATTGTCTTTCGTTTAGTATATCGGTTTTTTCCAGGTGTTCATTTATGTCTCTATGTAACACTTTTTCAATGAGCTTGCCTGGTACTTAGTAGGTACCCCCCTACTTGTAAAGAAAAATAGACATTTCCTGAGAAAAATGTTGCAAAAGTGACATTCTCAAACCTTGTTTTCTAATAATCCAGAACAAATAGTATGCAGAGCAGAGACACATTATGCCATTTCGGGAAAACACATGCAACGGGTCAAAAGATTAAAAGAATATGGAGAAAATAGCACTTTTTGAACTGAAAATAGGGCTAAATAGGGTGTCATCCAAAAAATAGGGAAAATAGGAAAGAAATAGGACACTTGATGGCCTGTTCGAATTAAAATCAACATCCGGCCGAGGTGTAACACCACCCCAAATTTCATGAGAATATCAATATTGGTTTGTTGAACTTGATAGGGGGTTTGTAACCTTACGACGGTTACCAGCTGCAGAACTGCACCAATATAGAAAGGCACCAATAAATCGGTCCGATCTTTGGATTGAAGATTAAACTTCAGGTGGGACGGTTGTAGAAGTGGGGATCTCTTGACAACAATTAAATGAAGAATCGTTGGGGTGGCCCCGGATCACTCCGGTCCAATGGTAGCAGTGCACTCGTATCCAGCAGCTGGGGGTTCAGGAGGTAGAGATAGGAAAAGGCGGGTTCTGCAGCAAGAAAAAAGCGAGACAGCGAAAAAGTAAAAGGGCCCCACCCAAGCAAACAACTCCCTTGATCAGGGGGAGGAGTAAGCCCAGAAGAAAAAAAAGAGGGTAGAATAGAGGAGAGAGAAATGAGAGTTGAGTCAAAGGAGTGTCTCTCTGCTCTATGGTGACCAGCCAGCGAGCCAGAGACACGGACGGAGTAAAAGGTAAAAAGTGAAATGCTGGCCGGATCCCCCTCCTGGAACTCTCTTCAGACATAATCAAGGAGGAGCGGTGTAAAACTTTTCAGCGGGGCACAGCAGAGAGGAGGATAAGAGGTGTGGACGAAGTGCGGCCCAGATAGCAAGTGAATTGGATCATTGTCAAACTTAGCTTATTGTCTGTCCTCCTCCAACTCGCTCTGACTCCTCCGCTGCCGAGCTGTTTACTGAAGCTACTTCCGGCCTGCGCGGACTTGTCCTCTCCTCAGATACTTAACTTCCGGTATCCGGAAGATTGATTGATTGATTGGTGGTTTCTTCCGGAAGATGAAGTAAGAATCTAAGCATTTTGATATATTCTTCAAATATATACCTTTCATAGGCCATTACTTTTGAAGTGTAGAATATGGGAATTCATGTTGATTAAGAGAATTTAAAAGTCGAATGGACAGTCATATGCCCTATCCACTCAGACTGCCATTTACGTAAAATGGCATTCGCTTCCAGTTCGATAACTGTACATCACTATAGATAATAGGACTTTTCCGTGGAACCAGACAGAACCTTTGGTCGTAATGCTCGCATTGCGGTTGATGCGAGGCGAGGGAGGACCCCCCCCCCCTTCTCTTTCCTCCAGCCGTTGGCTATTACATAACCACCCCGGCTCCATCCCCTTATAGCCGCCCCCAACACCGCCTCAGGCCACTCGCCCTCCTGCCTCCAGACACTCCGCTCCTCCATACACTTTTTTCTTTGGCACTCTCACCACGCCACATCATGCCCGGGGGAGGCGCGCCGCCCGCAGGGAGGCGCTGCGCATATCTGAGGCCAGCTCGACACACTCATCCGCGCCCTCCTCGCCCCCTCAGGCCGCCGCGCTCCCGAGGGCGGCCCCCGGCGACCCCTCCTCCGAATGGGGGCGTACCATGCAGGCCACTCTACTCGACACAGTGGCGGCCCTGGAGCGGATGTCGGCGAGACTCGACATAATCGACGCTCGGGACGAGCGCGGTGCAACGCCTCAGCAGACCCCCGCCCCGACCGCCGCGCCGCCTCCGACGCCGCCTCAGCAGACCTACCCCGCCCGGGCCCCCCGCCGCACCGCAGGGGGGGCCCACCCGCCTCCACCGCCCCTGCCGGCGGCTCCAGGGGCCATCCACCCCGACTACCAGTGCTTCACCAGGGGGGGGGGGGCCTCTGCCACTCAACCATCGGAGGCCCCGCCTCCCCTGCACTACCGCGATGCCCACGCCCACTCGTCCACCTCCGCAGTACGGGAGATCCTCGACTCGGCCGACACTCACAACGCCGGCCGACGCAAAGGTATTTCCCCCCACTACATCTTCCCCTGTGACTTAATAGAACGGGGGGCGGAGAGGAAGGCGGTGAAGCGAGGGGAGGCGACCAAGGATGAATATACCCTCGCCCTCCGCATGCTGGAGGCGCACCCCGCCTTCCCCGCCCACTCCCTTCCCGGACTCAGCCACCACGCCCTCACCATCCACCGGGACAATCTAGTTCACCCCTGGGCTACCGTCCGCCGTTATTCGGAGACGGTATTTACGTGGATCGCGGACGGAAGGCTCCCACACGGCTGGCACGACCACGCGGCCATCAACATGGTCCGCATGGAGGCCCTCACCACGCCCACCACTGCCCTGCCCATGCCCGCCCGCTCCTCCGACCCCTCCCGCCCCGCCCCCAGGCACGCCCCCAGACCGACACTCGGATTCCCTACATCCGAGAATCCCACGGCGCCCCCTGCCCCTCATGGAACCGTGACCCAGCCTCCTGCGACCGGGCGGGGGCCGGCGAGACCCATGGGGACGGGGCGTCGAGGTATCGACACGCTTGCGCCTATTGCGCAAATGTCAGAAAATTCCTGACAATGCACTCGGAGGCCGTCTGTATCAGCAAGAGAGGCCGCGACCGGGGGGCCCCCGCCCCCTCGGCGGATTTTTAGTCCGCCGCCCCCTCCAGCCCGGCCCGGAGGGACCCAGCCGGCCCCACCCAACCCCCCACGCCGACCCATGCATACCCACAACCGACCCTCCTCACATCTCACCGCCCCCTGACTCACCGCCTCCTCACATCTCGCCGCCCTCTCACATCCCGCCGCCCTCTCACATCTCCCCGCCGTCCCGGCCCGCCCGCGCCCTGACCGCAGAGCCACAAACCGCTCACACCACACCCGGCTTCAAAGGCCCCCCACCGGTCGCCGCCCGCCGCAACCCAACAGACCCTCCCTCAGACCACCACACCGCACCCAGCCGCCACCCCCCTCTCATCTCTGCCGACCACCCGGCCACCGCACGCCTCGGCCTTACCACAGGCCCTGTCTCTCTCATCTCCGCCGACCACCCGGCCACCGCCCGCCACGGTCTCACCACAGGCCTCGCCGCCCCCCGACACCACCCACGTTTCCCCGGAAGCGACCAGCCCCCGCCTCACCCCACCCCCCGGCGGCCACCACCAACACCACAAACCCCCCCCCCTCCTCTCCCCCTCGCCGCAGACACCGCCGCCCCCCCACACCCTCCCCCGGCGACACAGCCTACCTCACACATCTCCCCGGCCTCCCCCCTGAGGCCGACCGCCCCAGCCCTCCCCCCACCCCACCCCTCTCCCCCACCTCCTTCGCCGCCCCCCTCAACCTCCCTCACCGCGCCTCCTCCCCCCACCCGCCCCCCCCCACGACCACCTCAGCGAGCACATCTCCGACGTCGTTGACCCCCACATCCAAGACACCCTCCCCGCCGCCCCCTCCTGCGGCCCCTCCCCTCACCAATACCGCCCCACCCTCCTAGCCATCTGGCCCCACGCCTCTAGCGAAGCATGGGCCCGCTACCCCACCTTTACCCGCGCATACGCCGCACTCAGGGAAGCGGGCCTCCCTAACTTTTTGGCTGCCCGCATCCCCCTTCCCTCTGGCCTCCACATCCCCGCATGGCGTGACCGACTCCGCGATTACCCCGACCCCGCCCTTCTCGACCTCATTGAGTTTGGGTTCCCCGCCAACTTCTCCGCCTCATCACCCCCCCGCCCAACCTTCACCAACCACCGCGAGCCCCCCGAGCACGCCCCCCACATAGAGAGCTTCATCAAGACGGAGCTCGCCCTCGGCGCCCTCGCGGGCCCCTTCACCATCCCTCTTTTCACACCCTGGACTCAGGTCTCCCCTATGATGACCCGCCCCAAATCCGACCCGGGCAAGAGGCGCCACATCGTCGACCTCTCCTTTCCCCCCGGCGCCAGCGTCAATGCCGGCATCCCTCACCGGGAATACCTCGGGAAACCCCACTCCTATACCCTCCCCTCAGTCCCTCACCTCGGCCGCCGCCTCACGGCAGAGGGCCCCGGCGCATACCTATGGCCCGCCGACATCTCGCGGGCCTACCGGCAACTCCGCGCCGACCCCCTGGCCTGCCCCCTGTACGGGATCACCCTTGGTAAAAAAATCTACATTGACCTCGCCCTCCCCTTTGGCTGCCGCTCCTCGGGCGCGGCCTGTGTCCGCGTGACGGCAGCCGTCGCCTGGATTATGAGGCGCGACGGTTTTCACATACTCGTCTACGTCGACGACTTTGTCGGGTGCGAGGCCTCCTGCCTTAAGGCTTGTCAGGCCTTCAACGCTTTCCTCACCCTCGCCGCCACCCTCGGGCTCGATGTGGCGCCCGGGAAATGTCACCCCTTCCCTGCTGTTTGCCTCACCTGGCTGGGTTCGCCCTCGACAGCGAGGCGATGACGCTCCGCATCGCCCCCGACAAAGTCGACGACCTCGTCCTCTCCTGCGAGGCCCGCCTCACCTGCCCCGCCATAACTCGACGTGAGCTCCAGAGCCTCCTCGGGCGCTTGAACCACGTCGGCAGTTGCGTCCTCCCCACCCGGAGGTTCATGAGTCGCCTCCTCGGGGCGCTCCGCGGCTGCTTCGGCTGGGCCTCGCTCACCCTCGACAACGACGTCCTCCGGGATCTGAGGTGGTTCGCCCTCTACAGCCGCGCCTCCAACGGGGCGCACCTACGTGATAGAGTGCGACTCCTGCCTCACGGGCGCGGGCGCCTTCTCTGCCACGCACTGCTACGCCCTCGCCCCCAGGGGCCTCCGGGTCACGGTCAGGACCTCCAAGACCATATCCGGCCCCGCGGGCGCCGTCGCCCTATTCATCCCTGCTTGCCCGAGGCCGGGACTCTGCCCTCTGGCCGCTTGGAATGCCGCCACCCGGCAGCGCCCCGCGACCCCCGACGCCCCGGCCTTCATCATGCCCTCGGGTCGCCCCCTCGATCCGCGCTCCCTGACCGCCCTCCTGCGAGGCGCCCTTCGCGCCCGAGGCGTTCCGGGGGCCGAGGCTTTTACCCTCCACAGCCTACGCCGGGGCGCCGCCCAGGCCTGCCATGCCGCCGGAGTCGACATCTCCGACATCATGGCCCAGGGGACTTGGACCTCTGAGGCGGTACACGCATACGTGCCCCGCCTCGCCCCCTCGGCGGCCCCTCGAGCCCTCTCCTCTGTCTTGGTTGAGGGCTCCTCGGGCCCACCTCCCGGGCCCAACTACTAACATTATCCTGACATTGACACTTTATATATCATGACGATGCCTCATATATTATACTTTATATCTCTCTTACTCCTGATTGATTACTCATTATCCAACTGACATTTGACACTGTTATCATGACAATGCCTCATACATTATACTTTACTTACCTCTTACTCATGATTGATTACTCCTCATTACATTGATGCCGCATGTATTCATTGACATATCTAATTATTCATGCTTGATTAATGTACTATCCATGAATATTCCGGCACTTCTGAATAAAGTGCCCTTTTATCCACTCACGCCTCCTCGTCCTTCCTTGCCGCGCATCATGCATGGATTTAAATAGCGGCGGCGTTCACCTCGGCGAATATTTTATCTAGATGAACAATTAACTCGTGGATTAAAAGAAATTAATTATACCTTTTATTATTATTTTTAAATGATTGTCTGCCTTTTACATTTAATGTAAAAGTGCAGGTTAAAATAAATAACATGACAGAATAAAGATTAAAATTTATAGCCGTGAATATTGTTGTATCGGGTATGTTTATTATGGTCGGATTCTGAATAAAGCACTTCCTGTATGGCTACCACCTGAGAAGCACACACTCATTATCTTACATGGTGACAGCGGTAAACTATGAAGCTCTCATAAGCTAAGTATCACTCATTTATGTAGAAAGCATGTGGGTTTGTTTACTCCACACACAGTATATCTATGGGACTCACTGACTCTGTAGAATTCTGTATTAACCCATGGAGACTCAGGAAGGAAGGATATTTAGATTTGGCACTCAATTGCTCTATAAACTATGTGCATAGTCTAGAACAGCTACAGTGCAGTGTGTGATATTGGCACTATAGTGACTCTTGTCTCTGCTGCCAGTGCCAATGCCACTGTCTGGGTAACATTGTGCCCAGTGTGAATCAGCGTTGTGTATATCTTCACTCAAGTAGCTCATCAAACTAAACATGGCAATTGCATTACCCAATTATCCTGCATTTGAGGAAAAAGAAGGCCCATCCTTAGCTACTGAGTGGGAAGACTGGATAGAGGGACTAGACTCTATGGTAGCAGCAATGACAATTACGGACAATAAAGAGAAGTTTGTCAAGCTGTACCATGAGATTTAGGCCCTACCAGAAAGGTTCTGAAGAAATTAGAACTGAATGGAATTGTTGATCAGGATTACACTGTTGCTAAGGAGGCTCTCAGGAAACATTATAGCCCTAAAAGAAACTCGATATATCTCCTGCATCAGCTCTACCACTTGAGGCAGAACACAGGAGAATCTATGGACAACTTCTACATGAGAGTGAAAGAGAAGATTGAGACAATAAATCTACAGGAAATGACTCCAGTGCAAATTGAAGAGCTACTTACGCTGGCGCAACTCGTCAATTCTACAAACGATGCCATGCTTAGGACTAAAGCACTCAGAGTTGGTGATCTAAAACTAAAGAATTTCCTCGGAAATGCACGTGCACACGAGATGGCTAACCGGCAGTCTAGTGAGATAGGGGAAACATCGGACTCGCTTGTTGTTAAGAAATCATACTCTCAGAAGTCAAGGAAGAAATTTCAGGATTACAGCAAGAAGACGCCAGGGAAATCCTTGTGTCCGTATTGTGGGGGAAACTCGCATCAGCGTTCACTATGTCCGGCTAAGAATGCGCTATGTCATCTCTGCAAGGTCAAAGGACATTTTTCGAAAGTCTGTCGGAAAAAGGATGTCAACGAAGTTGCTGGTTGGATGCCTAGCGAAGCTCTCTATACTGACTCACCCCACTCTCAACAGGAATTTTTCCTAGGGGCAGTTGATACTCGGCATGAAGTAGTCACCAAGAAGGTTGTGCATGTTAGTGTCAATGGTGTCACTGTTCCTCTACGCATTGACACTGGTGTAGAGGTGACTTTGATTGACACTCATCTGTTCGAAAAGCATTTCTCAGGCCATAAACTCAAGACTACAAATTGTGTCTTCCGAGGTGCTAAGCAGCGGGAGTTTAGCGCTCAAGGGTACTTCCACGCTAACCTACAATATCAGGATCGTACTCACACCGAGGACATTTATGTTGTTGAGAAAGCCTCCCATTTTCTTAGCTGCAAGGCCTCGACAGCCCTCGGTCTCGTGAAGTTTACCTGTTCGGTATACTCGGAGCAGTTCCCTTCTCTTTTCAATGGGCTGGGGAAAATGGTGCATCAGTACGACATCAAACTCAGAGACAATGCTGAACCATATGCGGTTCACACTCCTTGTCAAGTGCCTCACCCTATCTTGCCCAAGCTCAAAGTGGAACTAAAGCGACTGCAAGATCTCGACGTCATATCGCCAGTCTCTAAACCTACTGAGTGATGTGCGCCGATAGTAGTTGTCCCGAAGCCAAAGGGGACAGATATCAGACTCTGCGTGGACTTAACTAAACTCAACAAAGCTGTCATGCATCCACGGTACATCATGCCATCAGTTCACTATGTTCTAGGGCAAATCGGAAATGCTAAGGTATTTTCCAAGCTTGATGCTAATAGTGGCTTCCATCAAGTAGTACTCTCAGAGGAGTCGAAGCTCCTTACTACTTTCATCACTCCATTTGGGCGCTTTGCCTACAATCGGTTGCCATTTGGAATCACCTCAGCACCCGAGTTCTATCAATAACAGGTTTCACAGATAATCGCGGGACTCCCAGGAACAGTTTGCCTCATGGATGACATTGTCGTTGCAGGTCGGGATGAGGCTGAACATGACCAGCGACTCAAGGCAACTCTAAACAGACTCGCCGATGCTGGAGTGACTCTCAACAAAGAAAAGTGTAGTATTTGAACATTTGGCTTATGCTTTCATTAAAACCTCATATTACTTACTAGTCTTATGATAAATATCGAGACATAGTTAATCACTCAAAAAAAAAAAAAAAAAAAGAATGAACTCTGAACAAAACTAACTGGTTTGAGTGATTAAATTGACTCATATAATTGGAGTTTAAGATACTCATTTAATGATCTTGACCATCCGAGTCATCTTTGAAAGAGGGGAGATGTTGTATCGGGTATGTTTATTATGGTCGGATTCTGAATAAAGCACTTCCTGTATGGCTACCACCTGAGACGCACACACTCATTATCTTAGAAATATGGCCTATGCTGCTGACACGGTGTAAAGCAACCACCAATCAATCAAAACTAACCTGCGGAAGCTGGCCTTCTGTGACGTGTCTTCGACTCATGATAGTCTTGTAAGGTGGTGACTGAGTAATGGATTTAGCAAAGACATCGCTTGTCTGCCACATGCAGCCATACTGATCACTCGTCGTTCTGTACATGTCATGCGGTGGTTTGCCTGTCACCTCCATCTTGGCAGACCTAATGATGGACACACAAAAAAACTATAGAAATGTCCCCTTTGCAATCTCATGACAAGAAGTAGTTACCATATTGAAATTGCCGCCTTGTGAAAGCACACATCGGCTGAAGAATAAATAAGTAAATAACGTAGACATAATACAGCATCCTTACAAACCTGAACTTTCGTTCATCACAAAAAACATAGATAATGTATAAAGACCATGGTATTTATACCCCCAGACAACAAACATTAGTTTCTGCCTAGGCTTACTCCATCTACTACCTACTACACAATGCAACTCACGGAATCTGATTGGATGGTAGATTAGGTAGATACTGGATAAAGGATTCACCCTGTACTCGCAGTACACGGGTGAATACCAGCCCTATATAAAAGCTGTCGAAAAAGCGGGGAAATGAAATGAGAGCCTAATTTAACAATCCAAGAAGCAACAATTATTCTTTTTATGTCTTCATATTTCCCCGCTACCTTTGAGTTGAAAAATATAATAAAACATATAATTTAATAGAATTTAAAGGTGAAATCGACGGCGTTCTATGGCCACCATCTTGTCATTTTGCATTGTCTCCCATTTCACCAACTCTGTGCCAATATATGTTGCCATTTGATCCTGGAACCACAGTTTCTAGTTCCTGTTCCATACTAAAGCTATTTTCACCCGTATTTACACTACGTTGTTGTTCACCCGTGTACTACAAGTACTGGGTGAATCTTTTATCTAGGTAGATACCAGTATCAATAATTAGAGTAGAATCATTAGTTAGATATGTGAATATGGTTGGATCCCTAGTAGGCCTGTCACACTACGACGTAACGAGCTAACGTGAGCCGACGTAGGTGAATTTTGGTCATTACGTTGAAGTACGTCGCGTTACGTCAGGCCGACGTCGATTTATGTCGAGAGACATCAGGTTACGTTGGGTTACGTCAGTGCGTGTCCAGATTTTGGACATGTCCAAAACTTTCGACGTAGGTCGACGTGATGCAGTTACGTTGGGATGACGTTACGCTCACATTACGCCGACGTTAGATGTGCGATAGGGCTGTGTCGGCTACATTAGATCAACGTTGCATTATGTCAGAGTGATGCACAGGGAGGAAGAATGTGTGGCTCACGCCGGCGACGTTGGACTGATGCCAGGGCGATGCTAGCCTATCGGTGGGTCGACGTCGACTCACGTCGGGGAAAACAGTTGAGTCGGACGTGGCAACATTAAGCGACGCTAAGCCTCCGCTACTGTCATGCTATGCTGACGTCACGTGCTGGGGTTTCGCTAGCCTCACGTTGACACAATTAATAATTCCTTTGTCCTCTCTCATTGTCACAACGCTAGACCGACATTACGCTTACATCATTGACGTCCAACTTGGGCCCGTATTTGTATATTACGCCGAGAATTTCGCGTGTTAAATTTATTTTCACATTGTCCTGGCGCGTTACGTCATAATGTGACAGGGCCATTAGACCCCCAGCAACAAATTCCAGGTGGGCAACCTTTCCAATTAATTAATCGGGTCTATTTTACTATCAGTATCACCAGTATCACTAGTATCAGACTATATTTTATATATATATATATAGATTAGTTAGACAAATCTTACCTGGGTATAGATGATGGATAACTGTTGTTTTACCAAGGTATAAGCCTCGGATAGACGTGGGCTAGGGAGAGGGAAGCACATCCGGTCCAGCAATTTTTACCTACTTATTCAGGATAAAATGATCTAAATAACACAATAATAAATGAAAATAATAAATAGAACTGTGAAGTTTTCCTGGTACAAGCCAATCGAATAGACGTGGAAGGGTGTGGTGGGACGATCACATTGGAACCCAGTCATCGACAAGATTTTTTGAGAAAATAAAGTGTATTCTCACCTCTGTAGATTTAGTCCTTCAGTAACCGTTGGGAAACACCGCTCGACTTTTCCAACCGTTTGTTATAATGTCTTGGAAACGATCATGCAGTTTTCCATCCTGCATGGGCTAAGATCCATTTAACGGAAATTCCAAGCAGACGTGCCTTTGACACCATCGTACCTCACGTCGAGTGAGACGCATATTTGTATGTATCGACGCCTGCCAACTTTAACACTGTAATTGTCCATCGTGCAAGCGTGTCTCGCGAAATGCCCTTGTGTGGCCTAATAAAGCTCACCAAAAGCTGCCTTGGCGTTCTTAAGTCCTTCGTCTTGGATATATACGCCCTAATGGCTGAAACTACACATAGTTTTGGATCCTCTGTAATGCTTGTTACATTAACTGTAGACAGGGGATCTCCTAATCACTCGTGGCTAACACATGTTTTCCTGCTCAAGGGGAACCCTCCCCCTGAATGTATTGGATGTCAGTCCCCACTGACAGTCAAGCACATTTTATTAAACTGTGTTGATTTTATGGCACTGCGCCAACAATTTTACACTGCAAACAGCATGCATGACCTTTTTACCAAAGTTAAACAAGAAGACATTTTAGCTTTTTTTAGGGCAGCTGGTCTGTACCACCTCATATAGTTCATTAAAACAATTTTTATTAATTAACTCTTTCATCTATTTTATTTAATTATATGATTTTGGCCTTTTAAAAATTAATAAGTGTCTATTGACACCTAACTGATTGTATGCTTTTACATTATATGTAAAGGCGATGGTTGAATAAAAAACAAACAATTCTCGCCGTGAATATGGCCTATGCTGCCGACATGGCGTAAAGAAACCACCAATCAATCAAACCTAATCTGTTTGACTTTAACAATTGTGTCAAGTCAAACGTGGCTTCTTTGTTATCTTTTTCAAGGCCATCCAGTGATAGTGCAACAATAGTTTGTCCTCTGTGTCCTGTTACTAGTAAGAGGAGCAACGCTACTTTAAATGCTAATTTCCTAAAATCTAAATGTTTGTTATATGGCCATTGTTTAAACAGTTTGAATACCACAGACACATCCCAAAAATGACTATACTTTGGTTTGGGTGGATTTCTTTCATAAATCGACCTGAGAATCCAGTGAATAACTTGATGTTTCCCTATAGTTTGGCCATTTATCCTTGGAAGGATAACCGACAAAGCACACCTAACAGCATTAATGGCTCCAAAACCTAAACCTTCATCTTCTAACATACGCAAGAATCTACCGACCTGGGAAATGGTCGGGTTCATAGGCTTGACTTTCTTAATAAGGCAATGCACGCCCCACTTTTGTAAATAAGTTGTTTTTTAACTGTGCCTTTTCGCCATGCATGTGAAACTATTCTTTGCTCTGTAATTTTGTCCAATCCAAATTGTTCCAAATATTTATTTAAAAAAGGAATGCCAGCAAAGGTGTCGCTGACACGTCCCCGCGTCGTTTTAGTGGGCCTTGATGTGTCAGATTTCCTGGCGATCTTCGGAATCGCAGGCAATCTGTGGCTGTTGCCACTATGCCCGGTAGCCAAGGTTGTGTGTCCCAGTCGGGAACGATTAATATTGCGTGTGCTTTCTCCATCTTTATCTTTCTGGCCACTCAGCTGATCATGCTAAATGGAGGGAAAATATAGTCAAATTTATTTCCCCAAATCAGAGAAAACGCATCTATTTGCCAGGCGTTTGGTTCTGGATGCCATGAAACATATTTGTTAATCTTAAAATTATTACGGGATGCAAATAAGTCGACCTCAGGTCGGCCCCATTTTTGACAAATTGTTTCAAACATGTTCGGATTAAGGGCCCATTCTAAATGATCATGGAAATGTCTGCTCTTTCGGTCAGCTAGGGTATTTTGAATGCCTGGAATGTGTGCCACAGTCAGCCAAACCTGGTTTAGCTGCGCCCAATCCCAAATCTTCTTTGCTACGTCATTACATGGTTTGGACTTTGTCCCTCCCATGTTCCTTACATATGCCATTGCAGTTGTATTATCAGTTAGTATTCTAACATGTTTTCGTTGTATCTTTACGAGACTTGCTAGTCCTAAATAAATGGCTCTCAATTCCAAGACATTAATATGGTCCGAAATTTCATTTTGTAACCATCTCCCTCCTGTTGCGACATCATTACGATGTGCGCCCCAACCTTCTAGTGAAGCGTCGGTGGTTACTACCGTGTTGGGTTCACCCATTCTAATGGGATTGGGAGAGTCATGAATATTTTTAAACCACCAGTTGATATCATCCATCCCTTCTTCAGAAATAAACATCTTCCATTCGAAATTTCCTTTTGTGCGAGCCAAAGCCAAATTCTTATCTATTTCCAGAGATTTAATGTGTGCCTTGACGTATAGAATAGCCGGGGCATACGATATCAGTATACCAACTAGCACGGCGACCTGCCTTATCTTTGGCCTATTTAACTCGACCAAGCGGGTCGCTGTATCTAGAAACTTGTCTAGTTTCTTTTCAGGGAGTGAAACCGTCATTAAACGCGTGTTTATAATAAAACCCAAACATTTAAGTTCGGTTATCGGGAAGAAAACCGACTTCTTTTTATGAATATAAAAATCCAGTTTTGTTAAAAAATGACATAAATCTCTGACAGCATTCTTATAGTCATTAAATGATTGTGAAACAATAAACGAGTCGTCTATGTATGGGAACATAGTGTGACCCTTCCTAGCCATAACTGAAAAGATGGGCTTCAACAATTTAGTAAAAAGACGTGGTGCGCACGCTAAACCATTTGGCATACATGTAAACTGGAAAAGTTCATCCTCCCAAATAAATCTGAGGAATTTGCGGTGTTCCAAACAAATAGGGACCATATAATATGCGTCCTGTAAATCTACGCTGGCCATCCATGCATCAGGTGTAACCAAATCCCTGGCAGTTTCTAGAGAAAACATTTTAAAATGTTGAAACTCTACTAATTTGTTTAATTTAGTCAAATCCAAAATCATTCTAATATCCCCATTAGGCTTAGGTCTGGAAAAAATATTAGAAATAAATTCCCCTGGGGTGTGAACCACTTTCTCTATAATACCTTTCGATTCAAAAAGCGAAACTTGAGTACTTAAAGCCTGCTTGTCTAAAGCATCAAACTTATATGGAAAAGGAACTCGATTTTGCACTGGTAATTCCATAAACGGGATTTTAACTCCTGTTACTATGTCTAAAATGTTGTCATCTTTAGTAATCTCAACCCATTCCGACAAACAATTAGAAATGTTGCCAGCATAAAATCTTCTTACGTCAGTTTGTGTCTCTTCCACCACCATCTCTGCTACCACTGGTGTTGTTTGTGTAGCAGTGTTCATTTGTTGCCTGGGCGCGGGAAGAGCTGCTTTGGAGCAAACTCTTTGCAGAACGGGCGGTTTCCGTCGTTCCAGCCTTGATGGTCTCCCCGTCCCCTGCCCCATGGCAGATAACCGTAGGAGTGACTGGACCTGCCAGCCCTCGTGCCGCGGCGAAACCAAAAATCCCCTCGCGGCCTGTGGAATCTGGAGGTGTTATCCAACCTCCGGGCAGTTTCCATGTTCTTGCCACTTTTCGTTTCTGCCTCCACCTCCTTGAACAGGTAAGGAAGCTGGCCGCCAAACATCTTCGACTTGTCTAGGGGTTTCCCTTTGATAGGTTTTGGTGGCAGGAAGAGGGTGTACTCCTTCCCATCATTGTCTGTCACCTTCTTAGAACACGCGACCTCTTTCCCGGCAAGTGTGGTGACCGCTTTGTATACGTTCTCGTACCTTCGGTAACTTAAAAAGTTACTCGCAGTGGTGAGCAAAGCAATGCTCTTATCCATGACCCTTGCTAGCGAAGAGAACTTGTTCTCTGTTTGCATTCTGTTTGCAACCGGGGCCACAGACGTCAATGCTCCTAGCACAGCCTTATGTACCGTGAAAAGGACACTTTCAAACCTTTTCTTTTCCTCACTGAGATGAACCCCCGAGTCCATCTCCTTCACCACTGTGTCCGGGATTCCTTTGATCCCAGTGATCTGCTCTGTGAGCTTATTAATAATTTCTGCCGGTTTAAACATATTAAAGTGGCTCTTTATTGTTTCGCGCATCATGGTGGTGGTTTTTATCTTTGCCTTTTCTAGTTGGCAACGCTTCCGGACCATACCTCCGATCTTTGCATAGAGACCGGCTCTCTCGGTCTCAGAGTCAGACTCCGTACTGGACGAGTCCGATGAAGAGTCAGAAGATGAGTGTTTCCTCTTCTTTTTCTTGGTCTTCTTGGGCTTCTTAGCCCTCTTTCCCTTGCTCGCTTTTGTGAACTCGTCACCTGACGAGCTCACCGCCCTCTTTCGTTTCTTTGTCTTAGTTTGGACAGGGATCTCCACAGCCGAATCTGTCTCCTCAAAATCCGACACATCCTCCCAATCTGAATCTACGGCTGGGAGCTGACGAGTTGTGTCAATGAGGCTGCTGGGCTGAAGTTGTCTCAACTTCTGTTCGACGAGCCGGTTGATCTGGTCTTTTAGGTCTGCCCGATAACTAGGGCCGTCATCACTCTCCCGGTCTGACAGTATATCAGCTCCAGGCCGTGGTGACCGGGGAGCTGTCAACCCCGGCGATGAATCATAGCCGGTAGGCACACGCCCCTCCGCAGCAGCGGGCAGCGGTTTGTTTCGCTTTGTAGCCATCGGTACTCTGTAACCAGAAAAGGGTACTTATTAAACCGGAATCAACTCAACTGAACACCGAAGTGACGCCAGGATAACCTGGGTTGAGGATCAATGTGGTATTGAGTAACATATTTACACCGTTCTCAGTACAGGCGTGATAAGCTAAGTATTGTCGTAGGTTTTTAGGTATTGAAAGCAACCATACGAGGGGTAGGCCTGTGGGACCTCCCATCTCTCCGTCGCGTACACTTCTCCCTCCTGCGGCTTCTGCACCAGCGCAAGTTGGAGAAAATGCTACGAAACTCAGAGAAACGCTTTATTCAAAAGGGGAATCTATAAAAGAAATATATTAGTTATACTAGACTTACTTGTAAGTTGACATATTACTAGGATTCTTACGAATCTACGAATACGAAAGTAAGGATCAGGGGAGAGGACAAGCTCGCGCAGGCCGGAAGTAGCCTCAGTCTTCGTAGTTGGAGGTAAGCAAAAAACCTAAAACCAGGATCAGGTCCCTATCTCCCTAGCTATTCCTATAGTTTCCAGTCAACCCTTGATCTTATATCTTTATACTCGAGTTAACGGGTTGTACCTTCAACATATAGGTGTGGGGAAACCTTCGTATTCGTAGATTCGTAAGAATCCTAGTAATACGTCAACTTACAAGTAAGTCTAGTATAACTAATATATTCTTACTTCATCTTCCGAATACCGGAAGTTAAGTATCCGGGGAGAGTCTTTGAAGCATGTTTTTTTGTGTACCGACCTTCTTTCTGACTCTTTTCCCCTTACTTCTTCCAATTCTTACTGTTTTCCCTGCTCTTTCTTGCATCGGTTTTGTTTTGTATCATTATAACACCCGTGCTTTACCTGGTTAATTTACAGAAACCTTCAGTAATTTAGGCTTTCATTTAATCAAACCAACTGTTTCAGCCATTTCTAAGACATGTATAAATTGTTTTCATTGATCCCAACTGGGGCTCTTTTATTTTTTCTTGTTTCCTTCAGAATTTACATTCTTTCCAACCTTAATCATTATTTTAAAAAAAACCTACATCTGTCTGTAGACAAGCTGTTTTTCAAAGCTGTAATTATCCAGCCCTCTCTTGAGTCTAGTTCCATAGGCATTTATCTGTTAACTTAACCTATCTACGTTTATCGTCCTTATTTTATGTCTAAGTTCTCCGGACTGTCCTGCTCAGGATCGTCCTCTGTACCTCGCCAGGGTCCTCAATCGATTCATGGTAATACTTAGCAAAACTCGCACTGTCCCTCCAGGAAGCATTCCGCATGATTGCGTTTAGATTTGCTCCCATGGCCTTCGCCGAGGATGCCGACGCTCCTCTGGTGCTATGGCCCTTATATTTTGTAGTGTCGATCCCTGCTAACCTCAGCACCTCGATAGTCCAACGGGCCAGGGTTGCCCTAGAAATGGGCCCATGTGGCCCTATGTAAGATAATAATAATTGAGTATTCTTCCCCCTTACTTTCTCTGTCATTGACACATAACATTTTAACGTTTTTACTACACAGATTTGTCTATTTACCGCATATTCGTAAAACCTCACCGAGTCAAGCGGTTGACCCAATTGGTTATGTTTCAGTAACGTCTTCATCTTAAACACTAGAGAACTGTCCTCAACTTTCATTCTGTCTATATTCAGATTTAAAATCGTCTGACCTCTCTGTGATGAGACCAGTAACAATAGAACAACCAGTTTATATGATAGTAACTTTAAACTTAACTGAGAATTACCTTGGAGCTTGAGAATCCAATTCAGTACTACCTCCACACTCCAGAAACTGTCGTATCTGGGTTGTGGAGGTCTCTGCTCATGGCAGCTCTTACAGAACCACTTAACTAAGTAATGCTCACCAACTGTTTTTCCCTGAGACCGTGGTAAAATTACACTCAGTGCACATCGTGCTACATTTAACGCTCCGTAACCTACACCTGTCTCAAAATATGTGCGTAGATAACGTAATACATCAGCAATTTTGGGATTTAATACTTTTATCCCTTTCTCTAATGCCCATAAGGCCCATCTATTTATGTGGGCATGATAACTCTTTCTTGTCGAATCTCTCCACGTAAATTTAAAATATTGTAGGGTTTTGTTGTCTACTTCATACCCTTGCAAAGTCCTGGCCAGAAGAGGTACCCCGTCAATCTTATATTGCTTAGATCCACGTCTGATTTTCCTATTTTTTGGGGCCCTGTCCCAGAAAGGTTTCCCTCTTTCTTCGGGAAGTGCTGTTGCTCCACGGACTCTTCCTGTAGCAGTGGGTGCCACGGTTGTGCCTGCCAGTGTGGGGCGACTACAATCGCCCGCGTCCCGTCCTTTCGGAGTTTCCGTACAACTCTGGGGATGAGGCTGAACGGTGGGAAGCAATAAATAAAATTATTATTACCCCAGTCAAAGGAGAATGCATCTGTTTTCCAGTTGTCTGGTTCTGGCTCCCAGCTCACATACTTTGTTAACTGGGCGTTAAGTCTAGACGCAAACATATCTACATTGGGCGTTCCCCACTGTTCACATAACCTGTTAAAAATGTTCTCATTTAACTTCCATTCCAAATGGTCTAAGAACTTTCTCGACCGTAGATCTGCCAAGACGTTCTCCACACCCGGTATGTGAGTGATAGTTAACCAGTTGTTAGACGCTTCTGCCCATTCCCAAACCTTTATTGCTTCTACTAAGCAATCTTCTGATTTTGTGCCCCCCCATATTTTTTATATACGCTAGGGCTGTAGTATTATCTGTTCTTATCCTGATATGAGTATTCTCTATCCTGCATAAACTTTTCAGTCCAAAATAAATAGCCTTTAGTTCCAACACATTAATGTGTGCTAGCTCTTGAGGATGCCAACGTCCTCCTGTCTGCTTTTTCTCCGTATGCGCCCCCCATCCCATTAGGGAAGCATCTGTCAGCAGTTCGACCTTTGGTTCTTCCCTTCTTATCAATCTTGGTCGTCTCATATTCTTTGTCCACCAATAAATGTCTGACTTCCCTTCCTCTGAAATCCACATTTTATCATCAAATTCACCTTTGGTTCTTTTTAGTGCTTTAATCTTATCCCTTTCTAATTGTTTAAAATGTGCCCCAGAGTACTCTACTGCCGGCGAATATCACTAGTTATCACTAGTTATTTTTTACCAGTTTTTAAGCGCATTAGTTATATTGCCTGCTTTAAAGCTATCTAATGGCCTCTTACCCTTAATCAGCTCTGTGGAGCCACCCAGCTGGACAGGGTGCCTCACTTCTGAAAACCCCGGTTATTGTTTCCACGCCACGTCCCCCTCTCGGGAAAGACGGGACACTGTTGTGGGAGTAATCGTCAGCCGTCCTACCAAACTTTCTCTCCGGTTGTAGCGGCCTACCTCCCCTGGCCTGGTTTCCTCTCGTCCCTCGGGCTCTGAATCTGCCGCTCCTGAATTGTTTGTTGTAAGGACTGCCATATCTTCCCTGATGTTCGAAGGGGTTCCTTCTCTTTCCTCTGTATGCCAGATTAGTGTTCATGCAATTATCAGACGCTTTCACCGATTTTAGGAGTTGTTTGTTTCGTTCTCCTAGATTTTCACCCAGCAAGAACTCAGTTGCCTCCGGTAGGTCGCCATACACATCCCTTTTGTCTTTAATGAGTTCCTTCCCCAACTGGGAATGTACTACCTTCCGAACACTTAGCTTTCGATCCAGTTTCATCTGTGCGTGAGTAGCAACCACTAACTTTATGGCATTTAACATGTTCACTGCCTGTCCATCCAACTCCAGGTCAGCCGAACCCCTTTTTAGTATAATATCCATAGTGGGTGCGATGGCCGTAAGCACCACCACTATGCCTTTAGAAGCCGTGAGAAGCGCATTCTCACCCTCCTTCCTGCTCTCGGCGAATCGTATTTTTTCATTTAACACCTGTACCCTCGCGGATGGCACGTCTGCTAATCCTGTATACATGCGGGAAATTTCCCTAATTGTCTTCAAATGTTTCTGTGCACCCTCATTGGGGCAACCATAATAGTGCTGGATGGCACCCGCCATACTTTCACTAATTGTAATCCGAGGGGTCACCGGCTTCTTCACCTTCTTGTAGGTCTCTTGAAGCTCTGTCAACAACGTTCCCTTCTGCAGGTTCGTATCTAACCTAAATTCCCGTCTAGGTTTGATTTCCACACGTTGAGTTGTATTGTTATTGTTATTATTCGGTGTGACTGTCACCTTGGGCAGGTCCTGCGCCTTTGGCGGCTGCGGAATCCTAAAGCTCTCGAACGGCGACACTTTGCTCGTACTAGCTTCCAACACAACCGGCACCTGTGGTTTTAGCGCAAGCACCCCAGATTTTAATGCTGCCACTTGTTCTGCCGTATTTAATGAACCTATCGAATCAACTTCGTCTTCCTCCCAATTATGAGTTCCTTGATCACTGTCCACTGGCTCGTAATCCGCCCACACACTGTCACCGCCATCTTGACCTACATAATCCTCTGTTTCGACTTCATAACCCAGATACGCCTCGTGACCGCCATCCTGACCTACTTCGGATTCACGGTCAACACGCCACTCTTCACGAAGGCGTTCTGAATCTTCGTGAAAACCTTTCGCTTCATCTCTTAGCACCAACATTTCTTCGTACATTTTCTTGACAGCTGACATGTCAGGGTCTGGAGGTAACACCGGTATGCTAGCCGCGCTACACACCACACTAGCCTGACCCACGTCGCCATTTTTTGTGCGCGTCTTAGATTTTTCTCCCGCCATTTTCTTACGCGGCTTAGCTTTGGCTAACCTCTGCGGTTCCGCCGCCTCACTCTCCGAATCACTCATACAATGTAGCGGAGCCGGTGGCTTGTCTTCAACCGACATCATTCTTGCCATTATTTTCTGGTATTTCAACCGTCTATTCTGGTATTTCAACCGTCAGTAATGCGACCACTCCGTCAATTCTAGCCAGCAGCTTTGATCGAACGGCCGAGATGTGCCAAGCACGGGTCTCGCAGTCTTACTGGTCGTTCTGAAACGACAACACAGGCACTTAGTACATAATAACTAATATATAATTATTTTCACACACTCAGGTTGATTTCACAATCCCAAGTAATTAAGTTTTCATTCACCAATCTTGATATAAATCCTCCTATAACTTACCTTTAGTAGCCTCCTCCAACTCGCTGCTGCCACTTCGCTGCCGAGTTTCAAACTGAGGCTACTTCCGGCCTGCGCGAGCTTGTCCTCTCCCCGGATACTTAACTTCCGGTATTCGGAACATGAAGTAAGAACCCAGGATCATCCCCAACAACACCCTCTATTAGGGTCCGAGAGAATCTCCACAGGCGATGTGACCGTGCCAACATCTCTACCCGTATCAAAGCGGGTTTATAGCACCATGGTTTCGATATGTACAAAGAATCCTTTGTTCTCGCCGTATCGATTTAAAAAATGCTAATCTAGTCCAAATTGGACTTAAGAAAGTTCTGAACTTCCAAATCTAGATGCTATAATGCATCTTAAACAAGCTCAACCAAAGTTTTTCTTACTACTTACGGTTAGTTCACTTGTTGTAGATAAATCCCACTGGAGCAACTCCACGAACGTCCTCCGGTCGTGAGTTGTTTATGCTAATTGCTGGACCGGATGTGCTTCTCTCTCCCTAACCTGAGGCTGTATACCGAGGTAAAATATATATATATCTGACTACAGTCTACAGTTGACACGATATGAATGTGCTCGACATGACCAAAGACCCTATAATAGTTAATACTATAGGATTGATTATATATAGGGTCTTTGACATGACTTCCTAGTCTATTCGAGCCATTCCACAGCGGTGCGGCGTTGTCTACAGTAACACTATGACAGCTTGTCAACAATACAGTACAATACGGTAATATACCTTCTAGAACCGTAAACACCGGTAATAGCAATACCTCAATTGCAGTAGTCAAACGGCTAGACTGGACCCCTACGTCTCTGACAACATGTAAGTATATATACATACAACGTTTCAGCACGTAGATGGTCAACAGTGATGATGCCGGAGACACTCTTGGGGCGTATCCCATTAATCAATTCGGGTAACCCGAGCCACTTCTTGGCGCATGCGCACATCCTACAGACTCGGGTTGAATAAACGAACACGCTTCTCCACGCTCGGGTGGAAAAAATGGTGGCTTAATCCAAAACTTGTTTAAAACAAATAATAACCTACATTACTACAGCAAAATAGGATTTAAAGTATTTTTTGATTGCATAGTTTAGTTATATTTTCATTTCATTAATCTTATTTTGTTGTTTTAAACCAAAGATCGTGTATACGCGCGCAGCTTGGCTGCAGAACGAATGCGCACTGCCATTGAGTTTGCCGATACGCGCAATGCAAAACGTCTATTTTATTCAAAATTAATAGAAATGCAGAAGTCAAATATAATATAATCTGTTCGTTAAATATGTTTTCCATATGTTTTCCAAGTGGTTTGTTTCTAGGTGGTGTAGTTTCAGAGATATTTCAGTTTGCTCACGGGCATTGAGTTTACCGATAGGTGCAGTTCAATGTCAATTTTATTCGAAATTAATAGAAATGCAGAACCCCTAACCTTATAAATTTAATATAATCTGTTTGTTCAATATGTTTTCTATATGTGTTCCAAGCAGTTTGATTTTAAGTGGTGTGGTTTTAGAGATATTTCACCTTTTCTCTATGAAGATTGCTCATAGCCAGTGTGTCGTCCTGCAGCCAAGCAGCGCACTTTGACGTCATCGCTCCGAGCCAACCCCAGCCGAGAGGCTTGGGACATTTTGCACACGGCCCGTGTATTTGTCGACTCCACTCGCGGTGTTCGATTTGAAATTCTAGCAACTCGGGTGACCTGACTGTCAGTCGTGTTAATCGAATACGCCCTTGGTGAGTGCTTGGATACCGTGTTGCCATATGACGCCAGTTTTAGCTGGAAGGTGGCGGAGCAACGACCATCGCACTACTCCCCGCTGTTAGTTTTCGTTGTATGTGAATATACGTACATTCAATTGGTATTTAGTTAATTCCACATATAAAGAACGTGAATATTTCAAGAGAAATCAGGAGATTTGTTCGCAGTTGAGTTAGACTAGTAATTTAAGCAACCAATGTTCTGAGCGAAAATAGGGGAGTTGTGTACCTAGAGACAGTGTAAACATGAAAACAATAAATACAACATTCACCATCACCTAGATAACAGATTCACCCCGTACTTACAGTACAGAGGTGAACCCTAACGTAGTCTAAATACGGGCGAAAATAGCTTCAGTATTGACCCCTTTCAATGTTTGTAAACATCGTGTATGCGCGCGCAGCTTGGCTGCAGAACGAATGCACACTGCCACTGAGTTTGCCAGTACGCGCAGTGCAAAACGTTTATTTTATTCAAAATTAATAGAAATCCAGAACCCTAACCATATAAATTTAATATGATCTATTCGTTGAATATGTTTCTATATGTTTTCCGAGCAGTTTGTTTCTAGGTGGTGTGGTTTTAGAGATATTTCACTTTTTCTGTATGAAGATTGCTCACCGCCATTGACAATGCATTGAGTTTGACGTGCGCGCAGTGCAAAACGTCAGTTTTATTCAAAATTTATAGAAATCCAGAACCCTAACTGTATAAAATTAATATAATCTTTTTGGTAAACATGTTTTCTATGTGTATTCTAATCAGTTTGTTTCTAGGTGGTGTGGTTTTAGAGATATTTAACTTTTTCTGTATGAAGATTGCTCATTGACATTGCATTGAGTTTGCCGGTGTCGTGGTTTAAAACCCCGGCCAGATCGCATCCCCTGCCGTGGCTTCTGCGCATGCGCGGATTTTAAGTGCGTCGTCTGCGCATGCGTCAAATTCTCCCCAGTGTCAATGGCCGTGAGCAATCTTCATACAGAAAAAGTGAAATATCTCTAAAACTACACCACTTAGAAACAAACTGCTTGGTACACATATAGAAAACATATTCAACGAATAGATTATATTAAATTTATACGGTTAGGGTTGTGCATTTCTATTAATTTTTAATAGTGGCAGTGGCAGTGTGTATTCGTTCTGCAGCCGAGCTGCGCGCACATACACAATGTTTACAAACTCCGCGCATGCGCAGAAGCCACGGCAGGGGATGCGATCTCGCCGGGGTTTTAAACCACGACACCGGTACGAGCAGTAAAAAACGTCTATTTTATTCAAAATTGTGAAAATTGGCCAATAGATAGAAAACCCGTATGCAAAGATGAATATGGTAGTTTAAAAAATTAATACCCTCAAATTTGAGTGAATTAAAGAGGTTATGGTTGATGAAAAAGTATTCGTATCACTTTTCATACAGCGGCGCCTCGCTATTCATGCTGCAGCCATGTTGAAACCAGACCGAGGCTACTTATGCTGACCCCGGCCCACCCACGCCGTGACTCCCGGCCCACCCCCCACCCTAACTCCCGGCCTTCCCCCACCCTGACTCCCGGCCTACCCCTGATGTGACTCCCAGCCTGCCCCCACCCTGACTCTATTCATGCCGTGGCCATGTTGAAACCAGACCGAGGCTACATACGCGTCTGCGAGGCGCCGCTGTATGAAATGTGATGTGAATACTTTTTCGTTGACCAATACCTCTCAAAATCACTCAAATTTGAGGGTATTCATATTTTAACCTACCATATTCATCTTGGCATACCTGTTTTCTATCTATTGGCCAATTTTCACGAAGATCGGGTGACCCTTGCATGGTGATTTTCCCATTCTTTAACTACAATGTGACTGTCAACTTCAAGTCTGCATAGTTATGGTGGTATCCATGTACCATGCATCACTGTCAGCATAGTTATCTGTGTAACACAGTTAAACAACTAGTCTTAGTAATTACAAATTAATAAAAGCATTAAAAGGGTTAAAATATATTACCAAAATATATATATATTAAGAAAGTTATGCAATTTTGAATTTAAGAAAAGATTGGCAATCAGGATGAGCGACTTTGTTGACATCGCCTACTGAAATGCATCTGATCATCACTCAATCTTCATGAAAATTGACAAATAGATAGAAAAAAGGTATGCAAAAATGAATATGATAGTTTCAAAATATCTTCAAATTTTACTCCTTGAATTTCTTTAGTAGTTCCTACACATCGTCACACAGCAGTGTCTTATGGCTATTTCCAATAGACAAGATCACCGTTCCGACTGCGCATGCACCCAAAAACGGCGTTGGCAGCAAAGCAAATGTGTACAGCCATTGAGTTAGCCGATACGCATAGGGAAAAACTTCGATTTGATTCAAAATGAATAGAAATACATAAGAATTTGGCATAAACATGTATGCACACATGCAATATAATGATCTGATGAATATATCTAAGACAAAACTAGCCATAGTTAAACATTTTGAGCTAAGAAACATACAATTCCACACAAAACAATCAGTCACTTTAAGGCTGCTATCCACATCACCATTATTAATTCTTGTTCATAAGGATTGAAACCTTTAAACCACACCAAATGTCTGGGAGCAATGGTGGGACTGGTAGCCGTTCGGCTTGTTATGCCCTTAATAATTGCGGAAGTTGTATTTCCGCGGTTGTTCCAGAACAGTGCGCTGCCGACCGATCCAACACTGCACTTTAGCCCCGACTTCACCTAGACGAGGAGTTGGATTGGCCTGGTCCAATCAATCGGCTGGTCATGCCTTGCCTTAGGATAGTAAGCTATTTCGCAAAAGCACAACATATCAAACCTACTGTGGTGAAAATGGTTATTGCACAACCTGTGAACTAAAGCTATTCCTAGAAGGCGGTGGCTAATGGGTCAATCAAGTAATGACTGCAGATTTCTTCACTTCATTATTTGAGTATACTGTCCTTGTATCCCTGGTGTGCATCTGACGGATACCGCAGCTCTGCATATCCCCTTGTAGGACTCCGTGGTGGGGGGAGCGAGGACGACGAAAAATTAGTAAACAAATATGGCAAACAACTACACCCAAAAAAGAAAAGACAGATGGCTGACAACTCGGAAAACGACGATCCCATTATGATAAAAAATTGGCCACAATTCATTGCGATCGCGTTCACGGACTCGGCTGCCAGGCCCTCTTGCTTTGCCATTGATAAGGGCATCAAGGGGATAGCGCACACTGATTTTCTGGTTGAGTGTGCAAAGAAGGCCCAAGCCGACAACCTGCAACATGCAAGCACGTTGGCAGGTGTCGTCATAACGGCCTCTCCTCACCATACCCTCAACTCTAGTAGAGGAGTAATCCGAACTAGAGATCTAAGTGAGGTCGGTGAGGATGAGATCGCACCTGAGCTGAAACCACAAGGTGTACAAAACGTTCAAAGGATAACCATATGGAAAGAAGGTAAGGAAATAAAAACAAATACCTACATCTTCACGTTTAGTACACCAGTGCCGCTCCAGAAACTTAAAGTTGGTTACCTCAGTGTTGGCATGGATGCTTTTATCCCGAATCCTCTTCGTTGTTTTAAATGCCAAAAGTACGGACACAGAAAGGATAACTGCAAACACGAGGTAACCTGCTTCCGATGCGGCCACACGGGTCATGACAATACTAATTGTCAGAACCAGGCAAAATGTGCCAATTGCCTGGGTCCCCATATGGCCATGTCGAAGGATTGTCCTGTTTGGATGAAAGTAAAACAAATCCAGCGGGTTAAAACTGAAAACCAGATAAGCTACTCGGAAGCTCGGAATCAGGTGGAGGGGCTTACCCCTTCACCACTTGCCAAGAGCTATGCCGCGGTGGCAAATCCCGTTACCAGGACAATCGATTGCCAGACCGATTTGACATGGCTGTGGGAAGAGAGGCCCACGGCCCGCTCACAGTAAAAAAAACAAATAAGATAAGAATCTGTCTGGATCCGACTAAGTTGAACAAAGCTATCAAGAGAGGGCCATTTCTGACCAAAATCATTCTGGGGCGTACAGAGGTGTCGGGTAGAGAATATCAAATTTTGAATGAGTCAGAAAATATGTTGTATAGGAATAGGGTGCAGATTATAAGGGCGCCTGAATGGAGGCAGCCTGAGCTAGTCGGGCAGGCACAAAGTATGTCAGTGGCGCAGTCGAATGTAAACAGTGCGGCTAATCTAACTAGGTCAGGCGGGTGAGTAGACAGGTTAGACCTGTGAGTCAGTTCGGGAACTGTAGTCGCATATAAAGTATGTGCATGTAGGTTAAGATTATCATTATTATTGAGTAATATTGTATTGTTATTGTGGCAAGCCAGACATTCTAAAGGAGGCTAAGCAGCTGGACATTTCAAAGGACATTAGTGACATTGTGCACTTGGACATTTAAACCTGCGGTTAAAGATAAGTACTCGTGATGTTTTTATTGTATTGTTATATTGCACTGTGTTTTGGGCACTTAGACCTGTTGTGACGATGACGATTTTGAAACATTTCATGTCTCCGAAATACTTTGAGGGGGGATGTAATATATGCATAAAGGCATCCAGGCACGTGTGGAGAACAAAGGAATATGCTAATGAGATGACGCCATGACAAAGGGTGCCGGCGGTTCAGGACCCTGGATGGTGAATAAAGCATTCAGTATCCAGAAGTCAAAGTGTTCAGACATACTTTTACAACTGACACAAAATTGATTGTATGCTTTTACATGTAAAAGCGGTGGTTCAAACAAAAACAAACATTTCTCGCCGTGAATATGGCCTATGCTGCCGACACGGCATAAAGCAACCACCAATCAATCAATCAAGCATGTGACAGCACGTGTGGTAATTCTGAGCCTACAGTAGCGCCGGTCATTCTGCGTCGCAGGCTGGAGGAACTGACGGTGACAATGTTGAAACTGACGTTATTGCTGTGGCCCACTGTGCTGCAGATATTGCTAATATTGTTGTGTTCGATTGTCATACATTGGCAGAGCGATGGCGACCCTATCGGTAACTGGGTAGACATTAATTGCCATTGGCCGTGATACTCTTGCTGTAACAGCTAATGACCGCTTTAATAATGTTGCCGTTGCCACCTTTGAAATTACCAGGCCTTGGATTATGCGGGAATGCAATTGTGTGTACCAGGTGGCCAGGTGTGTGGTGCAGCTGAAACCGTGCAGAGTTATCAGCGAGTGCTTTTTTTCAGGGCGAAACTGACCCAGATTGGGAATTTATCCTACATGGCTCAATTTTTGGTTACCGGGTAATTAATCCCTCTTATAAAGGCTCCTATGGTGCCCGATTTAAGCCTTCCAATAAGGAAGAGCACCGGCGGTTTAAGGCAAATAAATTAGCAGCTGAAATTAGCACTGGCTGTGTTAGCCCGGTCAATGATAAACCTGACTACGTTCATAACATGGGGGTGGGGTGGGATTGTGGACTGCAGCAAACTATTAGGAGCATCCGTAAACAGTCATGTTGATGAAATATCTTGCAAATTCCAGTATAGGGGTGTCAATGACTTAGTGAAAGTTATGTGCCAGGGGTACTTGATCTCAATTGTAGATATAAAAGATGCTTACCGTGCAGTCCACATACACCCCGATGAGCGTCCAAAGCAGGGCATTGTTTGGGATTCAGGAGAGAGGCCTGTGAAAGTACAACATCTGAACACTTTTACTTCTGGATACTGAATGCTTTTATTCACCGTCCAGGGTCCTGAACCACCGACACCCCTTGTGTATGACGTCATCTCATTTACATATCCTTTGTTCTCCACACGTTCCTGGATCTTTTATGCATATATTACATTCCCCCCCTCAAAGTATTTCTGAGACACACAATGTCTCAAAATCGTCATCACCACACCAATCTTACATGTTCAAAATACAATGTAATACAATAATACAAGCCAATATTACGGGTACTTAGCTTTAACAACAGGTTTATCAAATGTCCGAGTGCATCATGTCACAGCTGTCCTTTGCAATGTCCGGCTGCTTATGCCTAGTACACACCTCCGGTATATGATCTAAAACTGCCCGTTTCACGCATAAAACTGAGTTTTAGTCATTAGGTGTGCGACCCCCGCGCACACTAAACGCTTGCGATTTGCGTATAAAACTCAGTTTTAGGGCTTACAACTCGAATCGCAACCGATTCGAAAAACGAATCGGCCCGTTCGAGAATCGGTATATGCGAGCAGTCAGTCGTATCGTATACGGTAGGTGTGTGCTAGTAGGTGATCGATCGTGTCAGGGTTTTAACGCGTCAGCCAATCGCCGGGCCAACTCGATTTGGTCCCCGATGGGAATGGCGCCTGACTTAGCACGCGATCTTTTCTCCAAGACCCGGGAGTAACCGAGTGCGTCGCCGGGTCTTCGTAGTCTGGTGTTGCTGTGGTGCCTATCTTTTCCCGCAGGAAGTTGTGTAGGGCGCAGCCCGCCATGACGATCTTCTCTACTTTGTCCGGCGCTAATGCTATGTTGGTCAGAAAGACTCTGAACCTGTTGGACATGATTCTGAATGCGTTTTCGACGACACGTCGGGCGCGTGACAGCCGATAGTTATAGATCCGGTGATCCGTCCGCATGTCTCTGTGGCTGAACGGCTTCATCAAGTACTCTTTGAGGGGAAAGGCATCGTCCGCCACAATGTAATGCCCCAAAGGCCGATCATCCCCGGGTAGTGGTTGGGGGGGTGGGAACGACTCGGCGTGGTTCTCCAGAGCCTGTTGAAAGGTGCATCCGGAAAACACCCCCCATCACTAACCCGGCCGTTGCATCCCACATCGACAAAGATGAACCGATAGTCGGCGTCAACTAGGGCCATCAGTACGATGCTGAATGTGTGCTTGTAGTTGTAGAATGCCGACCCGGAGTGCGCTGGGGGTTTGATGTGTATGTGCTTCCCGTCCAGGGTGCCCATGCAGTTTGGGGAAGTTCCATCTGCTCTGAAACTGGTCAGCGACTTTCCTCCACTCCTCCGGGCTCGACGGGGTCTGCAAAACAAAAATACCACACTTAAATACAACAATACAACAATAAATAAATATACAAGTTGTTTGCGAAAAACTAAATTGTTTCTCTCTTCACGCTCGCAGGTAATCGGTGACGAGACGGTTGTCAATGCCGACGAGGAGACTGGGACTGACGCCGATACCCATAGTGTGTCGTCTCAAAATCTCAGTAACGTCGGAGACGATCCCGCAGAGGTGGGATCCTACCGCACCAGCACCAGCACCCCAATGTCCAGCCAAGATTGGATGAACAAAAAAAAGCGCAAGAGATGGGACGGCGACGCAGGAGATGACGATCTTATGCAACTGGTTTTTAAGAACCTGGAGGACACACATGCCCCTCCGGACGACGCGCTCACAACATTTGGCAAACATATAACCAATAAACTACGAACGATCACAGATCCAGAAGTCTTGATGGTAGTCCAAAACGACATTGATCAGGCTTGCTTCCGCGGGAACATGAAAATCATCGCGGCGCGAAACGCGGCGCGAAACAGAACCCCACAGGTGGACAGTGGAAACAGACCCGGACCATCGGGGACCGACGCGCATAGGCCCGTTGCTGGGTCATTTTCGTTCGTAAACATGTTGGGATCTGAACAATATTCCGATTATGACAATTAAATTAGTTGGTTAACGTTTTTTGGTCGGTTCCATTATTCAAGTTTAAGACAAAGATGTAGCTTAAGTTTTAGTCGGATCCATTTTTTTTACCTCACACTGTGTGTACTGACACTGCTAAATATTGTTTCTGCTGTTGCAGAGGTGTTGTATCGAGAAGGTTAGTTATTAGTCAGTTTTAGGGTTTAGTTTTAGTCGGTTCCATTATATTTTACTCACACTGTGTGTACTCATACTGCTAAAGATTGATTCTGCTGTGGCAGAGTTGTTGTTACGGTATTCTAGACTTTTGAACAAGCTCTGTGAAAAGTTGTGTGAACATCAATAAAAGAAACGATATAAAACAATCTTACCTTGAAATAATCATTCTTCAGCGACTGGTAGATGGCGTCGCAGGTCTCGGGGACAATTTGGCCGACGGCCGATCAACAACTGCTAGGAGGCGCTGATGCGAGTGTAGTTCGCGCTAAATACCCCACGTGCGTGGAACACAGTCGCGACACGGACGGTATATGTGCGCACCCCCGGTCGGTATATGTGCGCACCCCCTGTCGTCAGTTTTAAGTCGCAAACGGGATGGATCGAGTCGTGACGCGTTGCGTCGGCCAGCCAGTTTTAGTGCGCGAATCGTATACGGTAGGTGTGTACTAGGCATTAGCCTCCTATATGACATATCGTCTGGCTTGACATCATAACAATATACGACTCAATAACAATATAACTTAAACTAACATGCACATGTGACTACAGCTTCCAACTGACTAATCCTATAGGTCTAGCCTGTCCGCCGGTCTAATCGCCTGACCTGACCTGGTTAGATTAGCTGCGTTGTTTACGTTTGAATGCGCCGTCGGCACACTTTCTGCCTGCCCGACTGGCTCGGGCTGGCGCCCTTATAATCTGAACCCTGTTTCTGTACAACATATTCCCTGACTCATTCAAAATTCGATATTCTCTTCCCGACACCCCTGTACGCCCTAAAATTACCCCTTTCTTCCACTCCCCTGCATGGTTCTTATATTTGATGCTATTGCCAGTTCTCATTGGTTTGTGCGCCTTGCCACATTTCTTGTCATGAAAACTCTTCTGACCTTGCTGTCGTTTCGCTGTTTGTGTTTTCTTTGGGTTTTGCATTTCAGGTATTAAATTTTCTTCCGCCATCGGCATCCTCCCCCTCAGCCTTCTGCTCATGAGCAGCTGGGCCGGAGATGCATTCAAGATGGGCAATGGAGTGTTCCTATAATTTAACAAAGCTAGCTGAAAGTCTGTCTTCATGTATAAGCATTTTTTTAACATGTTTTTGATTGTTTGCACAAATCTTTTGACTTGGCCGTTGTTTCGGGGGTACTGCGGACGCGAATATGTGGCTGTAAAGCCATAGTGTTTTGCAAATTCCTTATACTCGTGGCTCTTAAAGTGCAGACCGTTGTCCGAAATCATCTGGCTCGGAATACCATGCCTCGCAAAGTTATCCTTCATAGCCTCGATGACTGTCACAGACGGCATATCTTTCAACAACGTTACCTCAGGATACTTAGTGTAATAATCTACAGTTATCAGGTAATTTTCATGATTTATCTCAAATAAATCCGCCCCTATTTTCTCGTAAGGTTGACACATTTTAGGGTGGTTTACCAAAGGTTTGTTGTGCACATTTTTACAGTTATTCTAACATGTGTGACACCGACTGACTTTTTCCTCAATTTGTTTATTTCTGTTAGGCCAGAACATGCAGTCACATGCCAACTGCTTGGACTTAGTGTCCCCAAGTGTGTCTCGTGCAACGCTTCAATCATTTCACCGCGGAGCTTTGGGGGTACCACAACTCGATTGCCTTTCATAACTAAGTTGTTTTCTACCGTTAGCTCGTCTTTGTGTGGAATGTACTGTCTCAGACATGGAGGTGTTTGTATGCGTGTAGTGTCCCACCCACTTTCAATACGTGTTATCAACATGGACATGGATACATCATTTTCACTCTCAAACAATTTTATTTAACAGACTGAATGACTGCATGTCCACTGCAGCGATGCTGAGTGTGTCATCAAATAGGTCAGCGTGACTTACATTGGCACTGTGTGCTCGGGACGTGTCTGCGAAGAACATTAGAGAACCCTTAACATGACACAACTGGGCGTTGTAATTCTGCAAATGCATTTGCATTCATGCCGAAAATTTATGTAACGGTTTCTGCATTATCGCCACCAACGGTTTGTGGTCCGTTTGAATTTGAACTTCCTTGCCAAAGATATAGTCATGGAACCTCTGGCATCCGAAACATATGGCGAGCATTTCTTTTTCGATAGTGGCATACCCACACTGCGCTGAGTCAAGCGCATGAGATGCAAGTGCGATTGGTTTATTTTCCTGCATTAACACAGCCCCTAGCCCTGACTGACAAGCGGCTACCTGAATAACAATGGGTTTCTCGACACTATAGTACGCTAAAACAGGAGTAGTCCTCAACTTTTCTTTGAGTTTGTCATATGCAACTTGTTGTTCACTCTGCCAGTGCCACGCGACATCCTTCGCGAGGAGTGTGCGCAGTGGTTTGGCGATCTCGGACATGTTTGGTATGAACTTGTGCACAAACCCAACTATTCCCAGGAACCTCTGCACACCTTGTTTGTCATTTGGCTCTGGCATGTCTACGATCACCTGTATTCTGTCTGGATCTGGCTTCACACCTTGCGGGGGAAGTTGATGACCTACATACTTTACTGCTGTTTTGCATAACAAAGATTTTGACTCGTTTAACTTAAGATTTACTGACCTAGCTTGGTTCAGCACTGCTTTGAGTCTGTTGTTGTGTTCCTCCATGGTTGACCCAAATACCGCATAGAGCTTTGACCAAGTGTTGGCGCCTGCTTATCTATGTTTAGACAAGAAAATATCTCAGGCCGACTGGTCAGCACATGCACTCGGCGATGCCAGGTCACTGACCCAGTGCCGACCGCGTTTTTTTAATCAATGTATTGAGTGGAACACTGGGAGGTTGGCAACCTTTTGGTTGTAAGGTCAGATGCGGATGCTGGCTATTGTGTGACTGGGGTATAACTCTGTCTGAGCGGAAACCAGATTGACTTGTCTAGATAATTATTGCAAGATGCTATAATTAGTAACAAAAAAAACATAAAGAAACCTTCTTCCACCACACCAACCAGAACACACATTCTTCACTGCCACCAGCGTGTAAAATATTCTGATTCTCAGCAAGGGAGGAATGCAAATGTTCTATTACTGATCGGTGTACGTGACCAGCCGCATGTATAGATATATGTGTTGGTAGTGCCTGAGTGGGATGTAAATAGACATAGTGGTGCTGGCAGGTCTGGGTGGGACCTACCCCTTCTGCTATGTAGAGGTCACCACACTCAAAATGTCAAGGTTGGTGGTGGCCATGGGGCCATACAGCTACTGGTGGTGTGCAGACCACTGGTATCCATAGAGAACAGGAATGCTGGATTCCTATTGATGAGACCAGGAATGCTCAATTCCCATTGTTGGAAGGAGGTGGTATAATACCCTACAATGAACCCATGTAACTAAACCAGAGGGCTGGACTCTCTTCTTTTATATACTTTACTCTCTTCCTTTCTCTTTGTCTGTATTGTTTTCCTCATAGCCTACATACACAGCCACAGATCCGAGCATTAGATTCTACAAACTGGTGACCACAATGATTATTAAACCATGGTGTTAAATTAACTAGTAGAAACTTGCTAGGCTAATGCTTGTTTGGTGCACTGTGTAGGTAGTATTTTTTCTTCTATTTTTTTTAATCGGTGGGGGTATGAATTTCTTCGGAATTCGGGTTGTCAACAATTTTTCCGACAATACCGCTATTTTGGAAGGTTCTAGACTTTATTGATGGTATGTCTGTAACGTGCCATCATTGAAGCCTCGCATCGCCACTAAAATATTTTTTTCACACTGAACTACTTTCGGCTTTTCTTTAACCTTAACACAGAGGGGGGAGCATAGTAATACACTACGTTGTTTTTTTTACTATTTCTTCTACTTTAAAGACAGTTCTATACTTGGATTCAATTCTGCTAGATCGTTTCTACTGCCGCATATAACAGAAACTTGATGATGCTGCTCACACGCACAAGGGAGGAATTGTTGCGTGACGAGTTTCAAGGTTCCAAGGTTAGCGTACACTGGGCAACTATTCTACTGAAACGGGAGTGATTGAAGCATCAGGTTTATGGCGCTTAGATTAGATATTCATAAAGAAGAGCAGGAAGGGCATTTGTCAGAAATAAGGGATAGGACAGAATTACGGGATAGAGAAGAACGCAGGGAGGCATGTGAACTTTTACAGGTTGAGCACAGGCAGAGAGAGGTACGATGTGGATCATTAAAAGCATATGACAAGTCTGTTCCCCCATAAAACAGGCCAGACACTGGAGCGTTATGTAATGGGGACCTTTCAGTTTGCATAACTCTCTCGTCAGATGGCGCACCATGCCGGTTCTATGTGTTGTGGAGGTGTAGGGGTGTGGTGAGAATTTTGGTGTGTGTGGTGGGGGGTGTCTGGGGATTTAAGGCGGTGTGGTCGGGGTGTGTGGTGAGTGGGTATGGTGGAGAGGGTGGGGTTGGGGTGTAGGTGTATATGGTGGGTGTGTGGTCGGGGCGTATGCTTGTGTGGTGGAGGTGTAGGGGTGTGGTGAGGATTTTGGTGGGGGTGTGTGGGGATTTAGGGGTGTGTGGGGGGGTTGTGGTGAGTGGGTATGGTGTGGTGGGTGTGGTTGGGGTGTAGGTTTGTGGCGGGTGTGTGGTGGGGGCATATGTTTGTGTGGTGGGTGTGTTGTGGAGGTGTAGGGGTGTAGTGAGGATTTTGGTGTGTGTGGTGGGGGTGTTAATCAAATGTTTACAAGATATTGGTGTCAATGGCAAAGACATTAAACTAATTGTGAACTTATACTGGACACAACGTGCATCTATAAAAATGGAGCAGGGCCTATCGGATGAAGTTATGATTAAACGAGGAGTTCGACAGGGGTGTGTATTGTCACCATGTCTATTTAACCTGTACACAGAGATGATTTTCAGACACATTGAAGATTGCAAGGGAGTGACAATAGGTGGCATGAACATCAACAATCTTAGATATGCCGATGACAGTGTAATACTAGCAGACAGTGAGAAAAACCTACAAGATATAGTGAATAGAATCAATAAAGCTGGAATACTATTCAACATGAAGATGAATGCCAGGAAGACCAAAACAATGGTTATAAGTAAAAAGACAGATAAACCAAATGTCAATATAACCATAGATGGCACAAACATAGAACAAGTATCCGAATTCATATATCTCGGACAAAAGATTACAAATGATGGGAGATGTGAGGAAGAAATTAAAAGAAGGATAACAATAGCCCGAACAACATTCTCCAAAATGTATAGAGTGTTAACATCAAGTAAGATATTAATACAAACAAGGAAGCGTATTCTTCAGTGTTATGTGTGGTCTACTCTAATGTATGGGGCAGAGACATGGACAATCTCTAAGAAAATGTACAAACGTTTAGCAGCATTTGAGATGTGGACTTATCGAAGGATGATGAAAATATCATGGACAAAGAAGATCACCAACAAAGAAGTTCTCAGAAAAATTAAAAATACGAAAAGCTTGTTTGCCACTATACAGACAAAGAAACTTATTTATTTTGGCCACATCATTCGTCAGAGTTCAATATACCGTACATTGTTGGAAGGGAAGGTGAATGGCAGCAGAGGGAGAGGGAGACCAAGAACATCATGGTTTACAAATATTTCACAGTGGACAGGCTTGAATTATTCACAGTCTATCAGAACAGCACAACATCGGGACAAGTGGAGAACCATTGCATCCAACCCTCGACTAGAGGATGGAACTATTGATTGATTGGTGGGGGTGAGTGGGTATGGTTGGTGTGTATGGTGGGGGCGTATGTTTGTGTGGTGGAGGTGTAGAGGTGTGATGAGGATTTTGTTGTGTGTGGTGGGGGTGGGTGGGGATTTAGGGGTGTGTGGTGAGTGGGTATGGGGTGTAGGTGTGTATGGTGGGTGGGTGTGTTTGTGTCGTGGGGGTATTGTGGAGGTGTAGGGGTGTGGTGAGGATGTTGGTGTGTGTGGTGGGGGCTAATGGGGATTTAGGGGTGTGTGGTGAGGGTGTATGGTGGGTGGGGGTGTGGTGGAGGTGTAGGGTGTGATGAGGATTTTGGTGTGGGTGGTGGGTGTGCGTGGGGATTTAGGGGTGTGTGGTGAGTGGGTATGGTGTGGTGGTTGGGTTGTTAGTGTGTATGGTGGGTGTGTGGTGGGGGCATATGTTTGTGTGGTGGTTGGGTTGTGGAGCTGTAGGGGTGTGGTGAGAATTTGGGTGTGTGAGGTGGGGGTGTATGATCATACTGGATGGGGATTTAGGGATGTGGGTGTGGTGGGGTATAGGGGTGTGGTGGGGGTTGACAGTGTGTGTGGTGGGGGTGGAGGTGTGGTGGAGGTGTAGGGGTGTATTGCAGAGCGGCACCTCACAATCTTTAGCATCCCTAAATCCCCACCACACACCTACACCCCCACCACAGCCCTAAACCCCCACTCCACATACATATATCCCCTACACCCCGCAACACACACCTATACCCCCAGTACCCCGTACACCCCCACCACACACCTAAACCCCCACCACACACCTACATCCCCACACACACCCACATCCCCACCACTAAACCCCCACCACACACCTAATCCCTCACCACACACCTACACCCCCACCACATCTCTAAACCCTCACCACACACCTACACCCCCACTACCCACCTACACCCCCACCACACACATACCTACACCACCCCCACCACACACCTACACCAGCAACACACACACACCTACACCCTTCTATCCAACCATGATGGGCGACTTGGACCGGGAACGGGTGCTGCCACCAAGTGTATAGCGAGAAAACTGGCTCATGGAAGCTCCCCATTAGATTGAATTGATCGAACATATAGATACTCTTGCCGATGTCTAGACCTGGACATTATTCGCTTTGCTGTACTGATACCTTAGAAATTCTCCTTTCCAGATTTCTCGACTCCTTACTTGATAAACCATGTGCTATGTGGAAACGAATCGACCAAAAACTCTTGAAGAAGCTTTCAAAATGTCTATTCTCAGTGATAGGTCTGTTATCAGGCAGCAGAGACAGCAAAATCACGTCTTGGGAATTTGTCTATTTGTGAGCAACTAGATAGTCTAAAGGGTACTTCTTTGGATCTTTCCAAGTCTTTCTCTTCTCACAGAGGTTCTAAATCCTCTGGTTCAGATGTTCAAGTCATGAAGTCACTTCAGGGTGGGTTGGAGTCTCTTAGGAAGTGCATAAGTAACTTGTCATTAGTCAGTGCAGTTTCTGACCATTCAGCGATTGATGCTGTGAATGCTGCCACATCTTCTCGTGTCAGTTCTTACAACCAAGGCATACGTGGTGGATTGCCACACATAAACCTAGGGCAGTCGGTCGGGGTAGAAAATGCCCATGTAATTAGGCACATTCCAGTCGCACAGTACACGGCATGGCATGCGCTGTCAACGCAACAGCAGGGGAGCAATGGAAATTTTCCACCCGTTGGGCAGACGCAGATATTACCTGTTGGTACGTCTCACGCATATCCGCAGTCGCGGAAAAGCAATGCTTTTAGGCAAAGAAAGCATAGTTCAATGCCAAAGCATATGATATCTTGTTACTTGTGTAATGAAGCACACATGATGCGCGATTGTCCATATAAAATAAAATTACTTTCGGGTAACGTTAACATGAGCGGTACTACACTGTCGGGAAACTAGAAAGTGCACTTGATGCACATCCTTCGATTAAAATTGAATTTGACGGAATTAATTTATCTGGTCTTGTAGACTCAGGTGTGGCTAAGAGTTTGATACATTTGTCTGTTTTCCAATCTTTGATTGACATCGGTGTATCCGATGGGCAATTGTATCCAGGTAGTACACTGAGATCTCTGGTCAGGACATCTAATTCTTTATACGTCTTATATTTCTCTTTATGATATGTTATGTCCTTTCTTTGTAGTAGATTCACTGAGCTTTGATATGCTCATAGGTACAGATCTAATGGAAATTTGTCAGCTGAAGTTAAACATGAACAAGACCTGGCAAATATGGCTGGGACTGGCCAATATGCCGTTTGTGGTCTGAGAAAGTCTTTAAGTTAGTTGCTGAAGGTCGGCTTCCGCAGGGCTGGGATGACCAGGCTCTGATTAAAGACATGCAATGTGATATTTGTATGGCAGCCGGGAGGTCAAGTTGGTCGACTAGAGCGCATCAGTTCCAAGCTCAACCTGTGGCTCATTTCTCGTCTCAGTTACCAGCTCAAGCAGCTTCTGCAGGGGCGCCAGCAGCGGCCCCACAGCAAAATGGACCTATTAATGTCAGGAATGAGTACAACAAGGAAACGGACGGCCGTCCGTGTAATAATTGGAACTAGGGACGTGACTGCGGGTTTGGGGCGACACACAGCGTTCTCCCAGCTAAGTTTCTACATGTTTGTGCCTGGTGTGCATATCGCCTCAAGAGACTCCATATTCACAGAGAACAAGACTGTCTTAAAAGGTGTGCCTTTCATGACAAGAAAAATGCTGATAAAGTTGGTGCGGACGGGGCTAGTGTAAGTCTCCGCCCATTTCCAGTTCCCGCCATTTCTACTGTTGATAGCACCGGCGTGTCCACGCCGGTGCAGGTTGTTGAAATTCCTGGTGATCCGCCCACTTGTGTCCCGCCGGTTTCTAGACCTCGCCCAACCACCCAGGCACCGTCTCCCTCCCACCCGCCCACTCTCATACATTCCGTGCCGGTTGAGTGCCCCAGTCACTCACTGCCACTTCCCTCTGGACAGGCTCCACTCCCGCCCCCCCCACCTCAGATTCTGCCTCAGATAGGGTTGCACCCATTTCCCAGTGATGTTCTTAAAGATTTAGGTTGGTTCATGAAGTTTGCCTCCTCCTTGAACAATGTAATCCTTCTTCCCTCAGCTTCCCCGCCAATCTGGGAGATTGAATGTGATTCTACCCTTCAGGCAGGGGGGGGGGCCTTCTCACAAGATTGTTTGTTTGTTGTTGTTTTACGTCCTAGCAACATCTAAGGTCATATCAGGATGGGTACCGACTTGTGACAGTGCGCATCCTGGCGACTTTATAGTGCTGTCTCACTGGGAAACCAGGCCGCCGGGACCATGGCCTGGTATCCCACTATTATCCTGACACTGAGCACACCAGTCCATGCCCTGTCCTAGTAATGCCGAGCGCCTGGCTAGGAAGTGACAAGCACCAATTTTCAAGTCATTGGTTTGACTCGACCATGGCCCGAAGCCACGACCCCACGATCTACCAGCACGGGAGACGGACGCTCCAGCTCATTCGGCCATCCCGTCTGGTCTCTTAAATGAAAGAATTAATTGATAAAAATTGTTTTAATGAACTATATGAGGCGGTACAGACCAGCTGCCCTCAAAAAGGCCAAAATGTCTTCTTGTTCTACTTTAGTAAAAAGGTCACGCATACTGTCTGCAATGTAGAATTGTTGGCACAGGGCCAAAAAGTCAACACAACTGAGTAAAATGTGTTTGAGTGTCAGTGGGGACTGACACCGAATACATTCAGGGGGACGTTCCCCCTTGAGCAGAAAAGCATGTGTAAGCCACGAGTGGCCAATACGGCAGCGGCTAAGGACCACTTGGTCCCGCCGACCTCGCGCATGGGTCTGTGGTGGGTTTCTCACAGATGGTTCAATTTCTTTAAGTAATATTAATACTAGCAGACAGTGAGAAAAACCTACAAGATATAGTGAATAGAATCAATAAAGCTGGAATACTATTCAACATGAAGATGAATGCCAGGAAGACCAAAACAATGGTTATAAGTAAAAAGACAGATAAACCAAATGTCAATATAACCATAGATGGCACAAACATAGAACAAGTATCCGAATTCATATATCTCGGACAAAAGATTACAAAAGATGGGAGATGTGAGGAAGAAATTAAAAGAAGGATAACAATAGCCCGAACAACATTCTCCAAAATGTATAGAGTGTTAACATCAAGTAAGATATTAATACAAACAAGGAAGCGTATTCTTCAGTGTTATGTGTGGTCTACTCTAATGTATGGGGCAGAGACATGGACAATCTCTAAGAAAATGTACAAACGTTTAGCAGCATTTGAGATGTGGACTTATCGAAGGATGATGAAAATATCATGGACAAAGAAGATCACCAACAAAGAAGTTCTCAGAAAAATTAAAAATAAGAAAAGCTTGTTTGCCACTATACAGACAAAGAAACTTATTTATTTTGGCCACATCATTCGTCAGAGTTCAATATACCGTACATTGTTGGAAGGGAAGATGAATGGCAGCAGAGGGAGAGGGAGACCAAGAACATCATGGTTTACAAATATTTCACAGTGGACAGGCTTGAATTATTCACAGTCTATCAGAACAGCACAACATCGGGACAAGTGGAGAACCATTGCATCCAACCCTCGACTAGAGGACGGAACTATTGATTGATTAATATTTTCATCCCACTCATGTTGCCATTTGGATTTTATGTGGGTAGCTACTAGTGGTTTCAGATCAGAGTGAGGGATCAGACACGGTTCAAGATCACAGTTCAGGGCCTTCTTCGCAGCCCGATCAGCTCGTTCGTTTCCTTGTATGCCGGCATGGCCGGGAACCCAGCACAGGTGGATGTCATACCCATCCGTTGCCAGTTGGTTCATTTTATAGATGACCGTTGCTAGAATATACAGTCCAGCAACAGCTGTTTTCAGTCCAGCAACAGCCAGGAGGCAGGAGAACGAATCACTGTGTATAACATAGTTAGTGTGGTTGGATACCTCGATACACTCCAAAGCGAGAAGGAGTGCTCGGGCTTCCGCAGTGAAAATCGAGCTCTGATCAGGCAAGCGTACGCCAAATTTTTTGCGTTGGCAGACTGCCGCAGCAGCTACCCGGCTTTGGTCTTTCGAACCATCAGTGTATATGGAGAGATGGTCTGCAAAATGCCCTTGAATCTCTGCATGCAGTCCTTGGTATTCGAGTGGATGTGTCCCAGACTTCCTCAGTTCCGTGAGTCGGAGGATAACAGATGGCTTCCTCAACGACCACGGGGGATGTTCTGGGACTTTGGCATCCTCCAACACGTTCAAATCCACGCCTAAGGCTTCCAAATGAGGTTTCATTCGGAGCCTCAGTGGCCGGATGTAATTCGGCCTGGCTTCATCATGTTGCTCAAATAGACAATTGTGTGCAGGATTCAATGCATTAGTTTTGATCTTGACTACATATTGCATGGCCAGTTTGATTCTCCTGTTGTTAAGTGATGGTTCATTGGCTTCGACGTAGAGGCTCTGAACCGGTGAGGTGCGGAAGGCCCCAAGGGCCAGGCGCTGACCCTGGTAGTGGACCGTGTCTAGCAGTCCAATGTACGATTTCCTTGCGGAACCGTATACTATGCTGCCGTAATCCACTCGTGACCGAACCAAGGTTCGGTACACGGAGAGCAGAACATCTCTGTCCGCTCCCCACTCTGAGCTGGACAACACCCTCAGAATATCTAGCGCTTTCAGGCATCTTGTCTTCAGGTACTTTATATGTGGCACGAAAGACAGTTTTGCGTCGAAAATGAGGCCCACAAATTTGGTTTCCTTAACGACTTTAATGGGATCCCCGTCAAGGGTCAGCTCCGGTTCCGCATGCATTCTACGCAACAGGCAGAAGTGCATGCAGACTGTTTTGGTATTGGAAAATTTGAATCCGTTCAGAACTGACCATCGATGGATCCCATTTATGCTTAGTTGTAGCTGTCTCTCTATGACATTCATGTTATTAGCACCGCTGTAATATAAAACAAAGTCATCCACGAAAAGACTACAGGGGCCGTATGCACCAAGTTGTGCCAACGTTAACCGGAGCTAAGCGCTAGCTTCGGTTAACTATCTCTTGGTAGCGGGGGGTCCGTGAAAAAGATAAACTGGTATGCGCCAATGTTTTAGCCGGGGCGGATAGCTGACCGTGAGTTTATTTATAGATTTGGGAATTCCCTCCAGTCGACGATATGAATAACGCCGCCAATTCGGCAGCAACGTTAATATCGGTTCGCATTTAGGGTTAATTTGACCAAATTTCACTTATTCCGTATGTAAATCTGTCAATTATGACTGCATTTAATAGATTTGGGCATAAGAAATTCCCGCCGATTCGGCGGCCATTTTTACTTGACGTCGACAGTATGGATATCAATGTCGCTGCGGCGGCGGCGATTTGTTTACTTTAAATTCGTCGATTCGAAAATATTAATATCACCATTGCTACGGCAGCAGCATTAATATCGCTTCGCATTTAGCGTTAAACTGATAAGATTTCACTTATTGCGTATGTAATTCTGTTAAATATATCGGCGGCCGCCACACTAACCGGACCGGGTAAGCCCTTACCCCACATCAAAAGGTGGTTTAGCTTAGCCTAGGTTACGGTGGGCGGTTAGCGCTGGCCCCGATTGGTGCATACCAATTTTCCACAGTTAGCCGTGTGGAGATACCCAAACCGCGGTTAAGGCCTTAACTCCGATTGGTGCATATGGCCCCAGGAGATCCCTCGCTTTACAGCAGCAGCAATTGACCTTGATCCCGAAAAGGGTCACGGCCAGTATGCTGCCCTGAGGCACTCCTAGTTCCTGTGAGTGTAGGCTGGAATAGGTAGTCTTGACGCGATTGCGGAAATGCCTGACGGCTAGAAAGTTCCTGATGAAAATTGGCAGGTGGCCACGAAGGCCAATAGCATAGAGATCCTCCATGATGCCGTGCTGCCACGTTGTGTCATAGGCTTTTTCAAGGTCGAAAAAGACAGCCACAACGTGCTCCTTCTTAAGGAAAGCATCTCTTATGAAGGTCTCCATGCGAACCAAATGGTCGAGGGTGCTGCGGCCCCGTCTGAAACCACATTGGAGGTTGGACAGGTGGTGTCCTGACTCCAGAAGCCAGACGAGGCGGTTATTTACCATACGCTCCATGGTTTTACAGATGCAGCTTGTGAGGGCTATGGGACGATAGTTATTGGCTTCACTCCGGTCTTTACCAGGCTTGGGAATCGGTATTACTGTCGCCTCCCGCCAAGAGGCAGGGACGACACCCGACTGCCAGATGTTGTTGAAGAGTTGAAGCAACAGTCTCAGCGCAGGCCAGGGGAGATGTTTCAAAAATTGATAATGAATTCCATCAGGTCCAACTGCTGTGTCATGCGAGCTTTCCAAAGACCACCTCAACTCACCCATACTGAATGGGGAGTTGTAGTGCTCCTCACCATCAGAGGAAAAGTCCAAGAGCTTTCGCTCTTGGCGTTCCTTGACGGCCAGAAAGCCCGGGAGGCAGTTTGCTAAAGACGAGTTTCCAGCAAAGGTGCTAGCCAATTCTTCACTTATTTCATCGAGTGATGTGAGAATGGTGCCGTTGTGTTTCAAGTGCTGGACTACAGAAGAATCACCTCCCCTTCGTTTGATTCTCCTGATCATTGTCCACACTTTGCCCAACGGTGTGCCCTTGGTGATGCTATAAACAAATCGTCTCCAACACCGCCTCAGCGCTTCTTTGATTGTTCTGCGAGCGCGCAGAATTCTAGAGAGCGCCAGATTTTCAGCAGTCGGTCTCCTGTGGAATTTACGCTGAGCTTTCTTTCGTTCCTTAATAGCCCTCCTACAGTCGTCATCCAACCATGGAGGCGTCAGACGCTTGGGAGTTGCCGAGGTCTTCAGAACAGTTTTCTCTGCGATCCATCTCAGCATCTCAGCGAAGGCATCGATGTCACTGATGTCTGGAGTGAACTCCTCGCGACATAGGGTCTGGAAGGTGGGCCAGTCGGCTTTACGAAGCCGCCAGCTCCTCTCTCCCTCTACGGGAGATGCCCCTTCCCAATCAAGAATAATTGGGAAGTGGTCGCTCCCGCAGAGGTCGTCCCAGACCCTCCACGAAAAGTCCAGCGCCAGTTCTGGTTCTACAATGCTGAGATCGATGGCAGAGTATGTTCCGTAGCCGGGATGCAAATATGTGTATGAACCATCGTTCAATACACACAGAGCATGACCGGCCACAAGGTCCTCAATTCTCTTGCCTTTAGTGTTCCTATTGTCCCCCCCCCCCACCCCCCATAATGGGTTGTGGCCGTTAAAGTCACCCATAAGGAAATATGGGGACGGTAACTGGTCCACAAGGGCATCCAGTTCCTGTAACGTGAGAACGGAGCTCGGAGGAATGTAAATGGAACAAAGAGTTACAGTCTTATGCAGCGTCAGACGAACAGCTACAGCCTGTAGTGTCGTGTCTAACGCCACTGGCGTACATACCACATCACGTCTGACCAAGATGGAGGAGCCGCCAGCGGCTCGGTCTCCACCTGGTGCATGCTTGTTGTAAATGGTGTAGCCTTTAAGACTACAACTCTCAGAAGCTTTTATATAAGTTTCTTGTAGGCAAACAGCAAGTGGATTGAGGTTGCAACAAAGAAGAGACAACTCTTCGATGTTGCTCCTAAAACCTCGGCAGTTCCATTGAATAAGAGATCCACCTGTCACTGTCATTTTGGAGCGGTGACAGGTGTTCTCCCCCTCGCCTTTGGTTTGGGGGAGAGACTTCGACTGCGGGTTTCCGCAGTCTCGGGCATCTCAATATCAGCCAGTGCCTGATATCGATTTAATGTTAGATTTTTGGGGATCGATGACCCCCTGGACGTTTTGTCCGTAGGGGTCAAAGATCCCTTCGGAACTCGGTCCGACAATATATTCTTCTTCTTTCTGGGCATGCCAGACGGGATGGCCGAATGAGTTAGAGCGTCCGTCTCCCGTGCTGGTAGATCGTGGGGTCGTGGGTTCGAGTCCCGGTCGAGTCAAACCAATGAGTTTAAAATTGATACTTGTCGCTTCCTAGCCAGGCGCTCGGCATTATTAGGATAGGGCAAGGACTGGTGTGCTCAGTGTCAGGATAATGTGACTGAGTGGGATACCAGGTCATGGTGCCGGTGTGGCAGTAAATCGCAAACCCCTGGAAATTGCACACCCTGGGGTTTGCGATTTACTAGGAAATCACAAACCCCCCCTGGAAATCGCAAACCCCCCTGTGTTTTGGGACCGATTCGGGCCAAATCTATTCAATGCGACCATATTTAACAGAATTACATACTCAAATCGTGAAATTTCATTAAATTAACCCTAAATTCGAAGCGTTCTTAAGGCTACCGCCGTAACGGCGGAGATATTAGCAGTTATATTTTCGAATCGACGAACGTAAAGTAAACAAATCGCCGCTGCCGCCGAATTCTCGATGTCGGCATGACGTCACAACCCCAGAAACTAGCCCACGAAGGGTAAAATACGCCGTGATGTGTGCTGCGGCAATGCTATGTCTATGGGGAGCATTTATTTTTGTAAAATAAATTAAAAAACTTTCATCGAATCGATTAAAGATATCTCAATGCGCGATTGAAGAGGAAGATCTGAGGTATTTAATTTAACCTAAGAGCAATTTTATCTGAAAGTATTAAAAACAGAGATAATAGTGAAAGTTGGGATATTCTGAGTGCCAGTGCCAGTGTTAGCCTTACCAGATCATGGCCTCAAAAACTATTTTCGCCAAATAAATTCAAGAACTTCCAATTGGCTGATAAAAAAAAAGCTGAACATGAAATTATAGAGAAAGATCTGAACTATTTAATAGAAACAAGAGAAATTTGCTTTCAAAGCACCAAAAAGCAGAAATCATTGTGATAGATAGGGTAGTTCTAATGTTGTTTCTATGGGAGTAGCATTTGTTTTACCCTTCGCGCGCCGTGAACCCCAAAAGTGCCCGGATGTCCGACATCGAGAATGGGGGGTTTGCGATCTCCAGGGGGGATATGCGATTTCCTAGGAAATCGCATACCCCCCATGCCCATATATGGCATGGGGGTTTGCGATTTCCTAGGAAATCACAAGTGGGGGTTTGCGATTTACAGGGTTTGCGATTTCCTGCTACACCTGCGGCCTGGTTTCCCAGTGGGACAGCACTATAAAGTCGCCATGAGTGTGCACTGTCACAAGTCGGTACCCGTCCTGATATGACCTTAGATGTTGCTAGGACGTAAAACAACAACAAACAAACCAAAAACAAAAATCTTTTTGGGCATCGCTGGCTCGGCCAGCGTCTGCACCGCAATATTATTAGTAATATTATTTTTTGGGGTCGAAACCGGAGTCGGATTCGGGACTGGGGTGAAGGTAGTGGGCCCCCCCCACCCCCCAGTCAACCACGTCAGTTCAGTCTGGCATTCAATTGTCCTGTTGGAGACTTTGGCTGCCGCAGCATAGCTCTTGGTGGTTGGCGAGGGAGTATTCGCCTCAGCCAGCCTTCAAGCTTCTGGGTAGCTTAGCCGCTTTTCAGTTTTGATCTGCTGAATGAGCTTTTCTTTTTTCCAGACAGGACAGTCTTTAGATATGGCCATATGGTCACCTAGGCAATTGGAACATTTTGCCTGGTTTTGACAGCTGGTGTTGTCGTGACCTTTCTGACCAAACTTAAAACAGATGATTTCGTTTTTGCATCTATCCTTGCCATTACCAAACTTCTGGCATTGGAAGCACCGAAGTGGGTTTGGGATGAAGACATCCACATTCACACTAAGGTATCCAATTTTCAAGTTCTTGGTCGGGAAAGGCTTGCCAAACGTGAGGATATATGTCCCTGTTTTTATGGACTTGTTATCCCTCTTTATAACTATTCTTCATACGTTTGACACTCCTTGAGACTTGAGCTCATGTGCTATCTCATCCTCATCAACATCATCAAGATCTCTAGTTCGGATTACTCCTTTGCTAGAGTTGAGAGTTAGATGAGGAGAGGCCTTGATGCCAACGCCTGCTAGCGTGTTTGCACGTAGCAGATTGTCGGCATGCGCTTTCTTAGCACACTCCACCAGAATATGTCCAGTTCGTAGCTTCTTCACGTCTTTAACTGTGCCAGCGATTCCCATAATGCCCTTGTGAATGGCAAAAGGGGAAAGTTTGGCAACTGATGCCTCATCATTTAACGATTCGATCATAATGAACCGTGGCCAATCATCAGTGTTCAGACGTGAGTCCGAATCCGAGTCCGATTTCGTTTCTGTTTCCAATAATCTTTTTTTTTGGGGGGGGGGGGGTTTTGTTTAGCCATATTGAGTTATTTTTGGTTCGTCATCCTTGCTCCCTACCCACCACGGAGCCCTCAAAATTGGGGTGTGTAGCGCTGCGGTAACCGACAGATACACACCAGGGATACAAGGATAATATACTCTAGCATGGAGGCAAAAAAGCATAACCAGTACTAGATTGACCCTAGCCACCGCCTTCTAGGAAGTGAAGAATGACTTGGTGCTTGTGTAAATATAAATATGAATACAGTTGTTGTATGATATATATATCCATTCTCCATTAATCTACCTAGGGCTTGGCATGACCAGCCGATTGATTGGACCGGACCAATCCAACCTCTCGTCTAGGTGAAGAAGTTGGGGCCAAAGTGCAGTGTTGGTCCACAGGGAGCCTTGGCCCCTTGCAGTCCTCAGGCACAAGGATCCCTTCCTTCACCGACACGAGCCATGAATCACGGCAAACGAGTCGCCCCATTTGTCGCCTTTTACGATCTGCAAGGGGGTGCTGAGGAACTATTCTACCCCGGTTCCCCCCGGGGTTCTCACAAGAGGCTTGCCACTCAGTTTCCTACCCGGAAGATGTCACTCGGAAGCTTACCTCCATCAATGCTTTCGAAGCATTTAACCTGGTGATGGCATTGACATTCCTATTGCCGTCACACCCTCACAACTACACTATTTCAATTAATACTGATAATCAGGCGTCACAACAAGTTTTGTCCTCAGGATCAGGCAGGGACCATTTCCTTTGTGCCTGTGCAAATCAGCTCTGGCTGATAGCAGCCAAAACGAACTCCATGCTAGTAGTAAATTATAAGCCAGGCACCGAATTAGTCTTCGCTGATGCACTAAGTAGAGCCCTGACGAGTAGAGTTGCACAGAACACGATGAAGATACAGATTGCCGCACACAAACTTAAGCAGCTGTCAGTCATACCATCCTTCTCTTGTCATTGACTTTGATATCTAATCGTAGCTGGAAGATACCTTAATTTTTTCGGTTATATCTTCCAGGCTACTCCATGATCCAGCATCTACAACTGCTGAGCACATACGGCAAGGCTCTCGCTCAAGGGACGTGGAAGAATAAGAGGCTCCACATCTCAGTCTATCTCGCCTTCTGTCAGGAACATGATGTGCAGCCGCTCACTCCAGCCCTGTACGACATTCTTTCTTTCATTATCTACCTGGGCAACAGACTTCGAGCTCCAGGGTAGGTCTTCAACTACCTTAGCTCAGTTAAAACCTGGCTCACCCCGATATCCTCATCGGCTAATTTGTTTGACTCATATCAGCTACGTATTCTGAAGAGATGTATCTTGAAAAACTCTCAGCACATAGTCTCAAGGGCAATTCCTGTTAGCCCTCATGATCTTGCTCGTATCCTTCAGTTTCTCGATAGCTGTGGCTCAGAAGCCGCCGTTTAATGTCTAGCTTTACTAATCGGATATGTAATCCTAGTTAGACAATCTAATCTTGTGTTGTTGACCGAGTCCAGAGTAGGGCCTCATGCACTCATTGTTCTATGATGTTCTTCCCGCTAGTGATGCTCTAATTATCAGCTTCCGGTCCACTAAGACCAGATTTCGTTCGCAGCATCCACTGCTGTTTTCTATTCCGGCTCAGCCCAGTTCACCCTCCTGTCCATTAGCTGCTTGGCTACACTACTCCCGTTCCATGCATCCTCCTAGACATTCTCCCGCCTTCCTCCTCCCGTCAGGGGATTTCTTGACAGCTGCAACACTATCCCATGCCCTCTCACTGGCCTTAGCTGCTGTTCTTCCACATGCCCCAGCCCTAACATTGCATAGCCTCAGATGCGGTGCCGCTCAGGCATGCATGGCCACGAAGGCGCCATTATTAGATATCAGAGAAGCAGTGACGCTATCAATAATTACCTGAAACAAGCCCCTATTACCAATGCATCATCAGCACTTCTAACTCTTCTGGGTTAAGTGCTGATTACTGACACTCTGATTGTTATCGTTTGATTATCAACATGTATACTTTATCTCGCTTCAGAAGCCATTACCGTTTATCATTATCCTGTTATCAGCGGCCTTCACAACTGACAATGAACCTGCTATCCTAATTATTGATTACCATGACATCACACGAACTACGCAACATCCGGAAGCCAGACTTCCGCAGTCGCATCTGCCAGCCACTTGCCCGCAAGAGCCAGCCTCTACCGCCTATGGGCACTGAATTTGATGCGATTGACTTGACTCATGTTTTGTCGATCATGATTGTTGCTGATCAATGCTGATTATTGATAATGATTCATTAAAATTCTTCATTATATGCCATGTTCTGTTCTTCTTCCGAGTGCTGCGAATTACGTATGTTGACTAGTCAACATAGTTAATTCGCGAACGAGGCTAGTCGAACCTGACCACGTGACCCTGCACGCCCTCTGTCATCACTTCGCTACTGGCTCTCGACCAAGTAACTTCAAAATTACCCGCCCACCCAACCCTTTTTCATAGGGGTTAAGTGCTGATTACTGACACTCTGATTGTTATCGTTTGATTATCAACATGTATATTTTATCTCACTTCAGAAGCCATTACTGTTTATCATTATCCTGTTATCAGCGGCCTTCACAACTGACAATGAACCTGCCATCCTAATTACTGATTACCATGACATCACACGAACTACACAACACCCGGAAGCCAGACTTCCGCAGTTGCATGTGCCAGCCACTTGCCCGCAAGAGCCAGCCTCTACCGCCTACGGCACTGAATTTGATGCGATTGACTTGACTCATGTTTTGTCGATCATGATTGTTGCTGATCAATGCTGATTATTGATAATGATTCATTAAAATTCTTCATTATAAGCTGTGTTCTGTTCTTCTTCCGAGTGCTGTGAATTAACTAATGCACCAGCTGTTTTCCAAAGAATGATGAATGTTATTTTCTCAGAGTTTTGGGGAAAATGTTGTTTGATTTATTTAGATGATATCGAGGTATCATAGTGAATGAATCTGGACTGTTGGAGCAAAAATATGATCCAGGATATATTGTAGTTAGAGCACTGGGTTCGGTAGTGACCGTGATAGGGCCGAAGAATGATCGAAAAATTGTTAATCGAGAAAAGGTTTGAATAATTGATCTAATAATTGGGATGATTTGGCACCTAGATTAACTTGTACGGAGAGGTTAAAAGGCAGTAGGCAACCTTTGCCATTCGATTCAATTGTTTCTGGCCAGGATACACAAACTAATGTATTTTTGGTGCATAAAACAAAACTAAAACCTACAATAATAAATTCTCGTAATATTGGTACTGGAGCGTTTACGCGCAAGCAGGCGTGTAGAACAGAACCGCTTGTTGTTAGTTGCACTGTCGTCCACAGAATTGATCAAACACAGCAAAGTATGCCGCGGAGTGATCGACGGCAGCGCGGATGGTGGATGCTTCGGCTCTGTCGGACGGTGAAATTCTTTTTCGGGCACCACTAGTTGGGAATGATTGCGCTATACCTAACCATTGTGCTAATACGAAGCATGAACTAAAAATACTGCAAGTCGACAGCTTTCGAACTGATCGACAGTTTTACGAGGTTTAGTCATAAGAAATGTTTATGTTCCTAACCAAACTTGCGTCATAGTTTGCACGTAGTAATGTAAGTTGCGCCACTAATAAACATTACTAATTCAATTGAGTTACAATCATGTTGGAGATTTGATTGACTCCACAGTAGCATTGTTATAGTAAGATTATTGACACTTTTGCTTACTGATGCTTCTACGTACATTTCAGGATGGACGATTTGTATAAATGGAAAAATGGTATTAAACATGGATGTAGCTGTATAGACATTGTCGTGTACATCCATGTACCAGATAAATCTTGTTATTCTATCGTGACATAGACGGTAAAATGTACACTGAGGGTGAGTGTGACATCACACTAACAATTAACAGATGATCTCTTTTCCCATTGACTTTCTATTTATCTAGGTTAATTGTTTGTAGCCAGGTCTAGTGCAGGTGTGCACTTGACGTATTACGCAATGTGGCAGACGCGAGGTTGTGATCAGCTGATCGGGCTGAAACTTGTTTATCTACTGGAAAACCTCTGAACTGTCACCGTAATGACGGAAATGCTCTGGGTTTGTTAAAACTACACTATGTAGCTCTGCTAAAACTTAAATGCTCTGGATTCTTTTTTGGGGTAGACTATTATAAGCCAGGCACCTGGTCCAGTGACGGAGAAGTGAAACGCTGGATGCTGAGACAAATGCAAGAAATCAAAGATGTTGCATGCTATTGCTTGAGAGAGAGCATTGAGTATGTATTATCTTTTCTAGTTCCAAAAATCTTACTCTGCTTGTGCGTGGAGGACCAAGACCGCACGACCCAGCACCTTGATTCATGCATTACCATAATGATCATAGTAATTTCTCAATCTTTAAAATTTATTTCAGACTGGTAATCTATGTACTCTTTTGATACTCATCGTACTCACTTGGGGAAAAGTGACTGCGAATAGTAGATACAGTTCTTCTATTCGGGAAGGGGTCACTTTTTCGTGAATATACGGTAACAGGTTTATAAATAATCAAACGCTCGGGGCGGGAGTCTATTCTTATCGGGTGTCGATGGCCACACGCGTGAAGCAACTACCGTTTTCATCGAGTTTGACTGAACCTGCATTTACAGTTAATTCGCCGGCGGTTGAAGGGAAATTAGACAAAACATGATGAACGTGATAGGTTTGTCACACATAAGATTCTTTTTGTTGTGGATGACAAAAGATTGGCGTGGGCATGATGTCATCGGTCGGAACTATGATAGAGTTCCATGCATATGTTTATATTATTTGAAATGCATAACTAAATACCTAGGACACTTAGAAACATGAAATAAAATAATTACGATATTAAGAGAATCTATTCTATATTACTATATGTATTACAAAACATAAAAACAAATATAAAAATATGAAATAAAATACTAATTAAGAAACTTTCTTAAATCACTTTCCATTTCCATAAAGAATTATTCTATATATTGATATTACCTAATAAATATAATAATATACTATATATATTTAATCAAAATAAATACAAAAATAATGATAATATTTTTCAGAAATACTCTTCTCCATTTTCGCATGGCAATGGCAATAATAGATAATGCCTGGGGAGGCATAGGTAATGCCTAGGGCATTGAAGAATCATTTTTCAAAAGCGAGTGTCTGTTGGGAGCTCAGCTCAAATGATCAGAAAGATTCTTTTTCTTTCTCTATTGTTCGCTAGGCGATTGTATCAGGTTCTTTTCACTGCTTTTTGGCAGAGATAATGCCTGGGGAGGCATAGGTAATGCCTAGGGCATTGAATGAACTCTAATCATTTTTCCAAAAGTGAGTGTATGTTGGTAGCTCAGCTCAAATGATTAGAAGGATTTTTTTTTTGTATGATCAATTTTCAAAAGCGAGTGTGTGGTGAGAGCTCTGCTAAAAATTGATGAAATTTTGTCTTGATACTCATAATCACTTTCCAAAAGCGAGTGTGTGGTGACAGCTCAGCTAAAAGGTGATGACAATTTTTCTTGATATTCATGATCACTTTCCAAAAGTGAGTGTGTGGTGACAGCTTAGCTAAAAGGTGATGAAATTCTTTTCCTTCTTAAATTATTTACACATCTACAGAACAATTCATCTACCAACTCCCACAACTACAAAACTATATTAAACTACAAAACTGTTGACCGATAGTAATATACAGTAGATTGACAACTATATAACTGATGGATATAACTAATTTTGCATATAAAATTTTGCTTAGATTCTCCCAAGAAATATTACAAAATGCTATGAACTGTGGGGATGTTGTAGTATAAAACAGAATTTTCATTTGAAATTCAATGACATAAAAATGTGTCAAATATTGCCATTAGATGTCATGAAATGTTGGTTCATTTGAAATTCATGGACATAAAAATGTGTCGAATATTGCCATTTATTGTCATGAAATGTTGCTTCATTTGAAATTCATGAACATAAAAATGTGTCAAATATAGCCATTTATTGTCATGAAATGTTGGTTCATTTGAAATTTGTGGACATGAAAATGTGTCGAATATTGCCATTTATTGTCATGAAATGTTGGTTCATTTGAAATTCCTGGACATAAAAATGTCTCGAATATTGTAATTTATTCATGAAATGTTGGTTCATTTGAAATTCATGGACATAAAAATGTGTCAAATATTGCCATTTATTGTCATGACATGTTGGTTCATTTGAAATTCAGAATTATGAAGAATGACCATATTTACATCACTAATTATATAATATATATATCATATAATATTTACCTAGAAGATTCTTCACTACTCCTAGAAGGCGGTGGCTAGGGTAAATCTGGTATCAGTTAATGCTTTTGCAACCGTACAGGAGTATACTATCCTTGTATCCCTGGGCCCGTATTCATGGGCTGGTGCCACGCTTGCCGTGGGCTACACGCTAGCCTCGGGGTTTAACAGGGCCGGTTAATTAGGTCAAGTCGTATTCACCAATGTTGTAGCCGGTGTGGCCGTCTCAGCTGCCACAAGGCTGATTTGCCAAATGTCGCTTCTGCGCATGCGTCAGAATCCAACAGCGTCGTCTGCGCATGCGTCAAAACTGAGCCAGTCTCAAAGGCCGTAATCGATTAACACGACTCTGGCGACTCGGGTCATCCGAGTCGTCAGAATTTCAAATCGAACACCGCGAGTGGAGTCGACAAAAACACGTGCTGGTACCTGTAGGATAACAGCTACCACTACGAGTTTTTTTAATGCTTTTTTTTAAATAACCCAGATTGTCAGCTTATACGATCCTAAAATACTTTAAATCCTATTTTGCTGTACTTATATTTGTTATTAAAACAAATAATTAGGTTTTAGATTAAGCCACCATTTTTTCCACCCCGAGCGTGCAGAAGCTTATTCGGTTATTCGACCCGAGTCTGCAGGATGTGCGCATGCGCCAAAAAGTGGCTCGGGTGGCAAATCAGCCTTGTGGCAGCTGAGACGGCCACACCTGTGCGGATAGCTAACCGTCTAACCGTCTATGTGG